>CAUYLG010067334.1:0-17777 GCA_963573385.1 Cacajao melanocephalus
ATTTATTAATTTATTAAAATATTTTTTTGGTTTTTTTTCTTCATCAAATTAAATAAAAATAAAATTAAAAATAAAAAAAAAAAAAAAAAAAAAAAAAAAAAAAAAAAAAAACATCTGAAGGTATAAAACTCACTGGTAATAGTAAGAAAGCAGACAAATTTACAGTGCTTTAATACTGTCATTGAGGGTTGGCAAACATATCTTAAGTATGAAACCTAAAAGACAAAACTGTTCAAAATAGTAATAACCACAACAATTGGTTAAGAGATAAGAATATAAAAAGATGTGACTTGAAACATCAAAAAGTCAAAGTGTGGAGGGGCGGATGAGTTAAAGCATAGAGTTTGTTTTTGTTCCTTTTCCCTGTGATTAAAGTTAAACTGCTATCTGTTTAAAATAACTTACACTGTAATTATAAGACATATTTTGTAAGTCTCATCATGGTAACCACAAAGTTAAAACCTATAATAGGGACCCTAAAATGTCAATAGCAAGGAATCAAAATTTACTACTAGAGAAAAACGCATAACAGCAAAAGAAGACAGTAAGAGTGGAACAAAGGAAGAACAGATCTACAAAACAACCAGAAAACAAGTAACAAAATGATAGTGTTAAACTTTCACCTGTGAATGATAAACTTGAATGTAAATGAACTAAGTTCTCCAATTAAAAGACATAGAGTGGCTAAAAACACAAGCCCCAACTATATACCGTCTACAAGAATCTCACTTCACCTACAAACACACACATAGACTGAAAGCAAAGGGTTGGAAACAGACATTCCATGCAAATGGAACCTAAAACAGAGTGGGAGTACCTCTATTTAGATCACATAAAATAGACTTTATGTCAAGACCCATAAAAAGAAAAAGACAAAGAAGGCCATTATATGATGTTAAACAGGTTGATAAAGCAAAAGGTTATAACAATTGTAAGTTTATGTGTGTTTGTCTGTCTGTGTGTGTGTGTGTGTGTGTGTGTTTATATATATATATATGGTTTTTAACTGTTGTAATATACATAGTGATACATATTACAAGATATATATATATTTTAACGACTGCAATAGACATTGTAATATATATTTAATTGTTAAATATATATATTTTTAACAATTGTAAATATATATTTTTAACACTTGTAAATATATATGGTAAAAAATATATATTTATTTATTTATAATTGTTATAAATATATGCACCCAACACCAGGGCATCCAAATATGTAAAGCAAATATTAAAAGACCTAAAAGGAGAGATTGATCATAATACAATAATAGTGAGGGAATTTAGTACCCCACTTTCAGCAGCAGACAGATCATCCAGACAGAAAATTAACCGAGAAACATCAGCATTAAACTGCACTCTGGACCCCGTGGACCTAACAGACATTTACAGATCATTCCATCCAAAAGCCACAGAATACACATTTTTTTCTCAGCGGCACATGAAACATTCCTCAGAATAAACCATACGTTAGGTCACAAAACAGGTCTTAACAAAGTTTTAAAAATCAAAATCACATCGAGTATTTTCTGACCACAATGGAATAAAACCAGCAATCAATAACAGAGGGAACATTGGAAACTGGGCAAATTCATGGAAATGAAACAACATGCTCCTGAACAATGGATGGGTCAACGAAGGAATTAAAAAGGAAATTTAAAGATTCCTTGAGACAAATGAAAATGGAAACACAACATGCCAAATCCTATGTGATACAGCAAATGCAGTTCTAAGAGGAAAGTTTGTAGCAATAAATGTCGACATACCAGAAGTGGAGCTATCTCAAATAAACAAACTAATGTTACATCCCAAGGAACTAGAAAAAGAACAACAACAGCAACAACAACAACAGCAAAAGCCAAAGTTAGCAGAAGAAAAGAAATAACAAAGATGAAAGCAGAACTAAACGAAATAGAGATTTTTAAAGAACAACTTTAAAAATCTAAAAACCAAAGAGTTAGCTTTCTAAAAGATAAAGAAATTGACAAATCTTCAGCTAGACTAGCTAAGGAAAGCAGAGAGAAGACTCAAATAAAAACAGACACAAAAAGGAAACATTACAACTGGCACAACAGGGATGGAAACGATGATAAGAGACTATCATGAACAACCATCTGCCAAGAAATTCAAAATCTAGAAGAAACAGATAAATTCCTGGACACATACAACCTACCAAGATTGCATCAAAAAGAAACAGAAAACCTGAACAGAAACAATAAGGAATAATGACATTGAAGCAGGAGTAAACACTCTTCCCATCAAAGAAAAGTCCAAGACCTGATGGCTTTGCTGGTGAACGCTACCAAACACGGAAAGAACTGGTGTCACTTCTTCTCAAAGGCTTCCAAAAGAAAAAAGAAATGAAGAGGAGGGAATACTTTCAAACACGTTTTACGAGGCCAGCATTACCGTAATTCCAAAACCGGATGAGGACACAACAAAACAAGAAAGCTAAAGAGCAATATCTCTAACAAGCATGGATGCAAAAATCCTCAGCCAGACACTAGGAACACATTAAAAGCATCATCCACCATGATCAAGTGGGATTCATCCCAGGGATGCAAGGTTGGTTCAGTATATGTGCAAAGTAATAAAAGTGATCCCTCACATCAACAGAACAAGGGACAAAATCCATATGCTCATTTCAGTAGATGCTGAGAAGCATTCGAAAAATTTCAACATCCCTTCATATAGAAACTCGCAGCCAAGTGGGTATAAAAGGAACATACCTCAACAAAATAAAGGCCATACATGATAAACCCAAAGCTAATATCATGCTGAATAGGAAAAAGTTGGAAGCTTTTTCTGTAAGATTTGTAACAAGGAAAGAATGCTTGCTTTCACCGCTCAAATTCAACTTAGTATTGGAAGTTCTAGCCAGAGCAATTAGGCAAGAGAAAGATATAAAGAGCACCTGTATTAGTCTGTTCTCACGCTGCTGATGAAGACATACCCGAGACCGGGTAATTTATTTTTTAAAAAGAGGCTTAATTGGCTCACAGTTGCACGTGGCTGGGAAGTCCTCACAATCATGGTGGAAGGCAAAAGGCCCATCTTACATGATGGCAGGCAAGAGAAAAAATGAGAGCCAAGTGAACGGGGAAACTCCTTATAAAACCATCAGATCTCGTGAGACTTATTCACTACCACAAGAACACTATGGGGGAAACCGCCCCCATGATTTGATTAACTCCCACCAGGTCCCTCCCACAACACGTGGGAATCATGGGAGCAACAATTCAAAATGAGATTTGAGTGAGGACACAGCCAAACCATATCAGCATCCAACCAGGAAGGAGGAAGTCAAATTGTCCCTGTTTGCAGCTGACATAGACTTACGTAGAGAAAACCCTAAAGACTCCACCAAATAACTGTTAGAACTAACAAGTGAATTTGGCAAAGTGGCAGGATATAAAATCAGCATACAGGAATCAGTAGCACGTCTATTTGCCAATAGTAAACTATCTGAAAAAGAAATCAAGAAAGTAGGTCCATTTACAGTAGCTACAAAAAATAAAAAATAAAATCCCTAGCAATAAACTTAAGCAAGGAGGCGAAAGATCTCTACAGTGAAAACTGTGGAACACTGATAAAAGAAATTGAAGAGGGCAGAAATAAACGGAAAGGGATCCCATGTTCATGGAAGAATTAGTATTGTTGCAATGTCCGTATTAACCAGCGTGATCTCCATGTTTGATGACATCCCTGTCAAAATACCAATGACGGTCTGGACAGAAAAAAAAAAAAAATCCTAAGAGTGGTATGGAGCCACAAAAGATGCTGAAAGCCAAGCCAATCACAAGCAGAAAGAACAAAGCTGGAGATAACACGCTACCTGACCTCAAAATATACAAAAGCAACCAAAACAACAGGGCACTGACATAAAATCAGATACACAGACCAATAAAACGTTATAGGGAACCCAGTTATAAATCCAAGCATTAACAGCCAACTGATTTTCTACAAAGGAGCCAAGAACCTACATGGAGGATAGGACAGTCTCCTCAATAAATGGTGCTGGAAAAACTGTATGTTCACAATCAGAAGAATGAAACCAGACCCCTGTCTCTCACCAGATACAAAAGTCAAACCAGAATGGCTTAAAAGACTGCAATGTCAGACCTGAAACTGTGAAACTACTAGAAGAAAGCATAGGGGAAACGTTTCACGAAATTGAACTGGGCAAGGATTTTTTTCAGTAAGGCCTCAAAAGCCTAGGCAACAAAAGCACAAATAGACACATAGGATTATGTCAGGCTATAAAGTGTCTGCACATCAAAAGAAACGACCAGTAGAGTAACAGAGACAGCTTACAGAATGAGAGAAAGTATTTTCAAACTACGCATCTGACAAGGGGTTAATATCCAGAATATATAAAGAGCCCAAACAGTAGCAAAA
Organism: Cacajao melanocephalus; assembly: GCA_963573385.1. NCBI lineage: Eukaryota > Metazoa > Chordata > Mammalia > Primates > Pitheciidae > Cacajao > Cacajao melanocephalus. Next base: position 4,404 of record CAUYLG010067334.1, read on the forward strand.
TTAGTAATAATTCAATTAAAAATTGGGGAAAATGCCTGAATAGACTTTTCTTAAAAGAAGGTGTGCAAATGGCCAACGGATATATGAAAACACTCAACATCACCAATCGTCAGTGAGATACAAATCTAAACCACAATGGGATATCACTTTGCCCCAGTTAGAATGGCTGTTATCAAGAGGACAAAAAGTAACAAATGCTGGAGAGGATGTGGAGAAAGAGGAACACTTATGCACTGTTGGCGGGAATGAAAATTACTAGAGTCATTATGGAAAACAGTGTGAAGATTCCTCAAAAAATTAAAAATAAAGCTGCCGTGTGGTTGAGCAATCTCGTTACTGGGTATATATCCAAAGGAAAGGAAATTATTACATTGAAGAGACATCTGTGCTCCCATGTTCATTGCAGCATTATTCACGATAGCCAAGATATAGAATCAACCTAAATGCCCATCTACAGATGAATGGGTAAGGAAAAACGTGGCTGGTATACACAATGGAATACTATCCAACCATAAAACAAAATGACATCCTGTCATTTGAGGCAACGTGGATGAACCTGGAGGACGTTACACTAAGTGAAATAAGCCAGGCATAGAAAGACAAACACCACATGACCACACTCATATGTGGAATCTTAAAAAAATAATAATCGATTTCATAGAAGTAGAAACTAGAGTAGTGGTTACCAGAGGCTGCGGAGGGAAGGGGATGTGAGGTGACGGGAGAGGTTGGTAAAGGGTAAAAAGTTATGGTTTGACAGAGAGAATGAGTTCTGGTGTTCTATTACACAGTAGAATGAGTATAGAAGATACCAATGTAGTGTATACTTCAAGGTTTTAAATCTAGAAGATTTTAAATGTTAACACTGCAAAGAAATGAAAAATGTTTAAAGTGATGACTTGATGATTATACAGTGCATACAGGGGTTGAAACATCACACGGTACCCCATAAATATGTATAATTACGTGTTTAAGTAATACATTTTTAAATCGTGAATGAAGAATAAAATGTTTAAGAGTGTGCCTGGAACTCTTACAGGTGGAAAGCTCTGTAAGGGTAGAGCTCATTACTGTACCGCCAGCCCTCAGTGTGATCTTGGCGCATTGAACTGTGGTGATTCTATCCCCACTGCGTAGAGTATCTCTGACACCTAACTCAATAAGCATTCATTAAATGCCAATAAAACCAACCAAACAAAAAGAAAACTGAGGTAAACATTAACAACCTTGCATGGTTGTGGTGAGGCCTGAATAAAGCAGCTGGTATGAACACCCCAAATGAAAAGCGTCCATACGAGAAGACACAGGAATTAAATTGTAAACAGAAGTGAGAGGCTGGGAGCAAACACATTCTTCAATTATAACAGACTAAAGAATCATATTTGCAATATACACGTAACTCTGACGAGACAATTCAAGAAATGCATGGGAGAACAAACAACAGTAGAAAAGCTAACAACGAATCTAAGCAGGCCATTTATAGAAATACAAATGGCCACTATGAAAGGAATAGGCGCTCCACATCACAAGTCATAACGGAATTAAGATAACAGTGAGATTCCACTTTTCAAACTGCAACTTGACAAACATTTAAAATTGTAATGATACAAATCGGGTATCATACACTGAGGTTCTGACGCTGGTAGTGTGAATTGGCGCAGATTCACACCGTGCACCAAATGTGCACTCCACATTTGGAGTGCCATTTGTCAGGGATTGAACAGCTTAATATATTTACCTTATGGTGCATCCCCAAATCCTTTCTTCCTCCTGACACCAATCATAACTAGAAGTAGGGTGGGAAAACTGATGCTTCCTAGACCAGAGCCCTGGGGGCTCAGATACCACTGTCTCAAGGCCCATCACAGGGTTCTAAAAGGGCTCTGTCAAGCCCTCGACAAACCCTTGGGCATCCTCAAGGCCAGGACCTTGGAAGGCTCCCGTAGGCTGAGCCTGAGCCTTGACTGAGCAGCCCGAATCCAAAATTACAGCTAAAAAAACTCAGGGATCCGTGTGACACAGATTTCTAAATCCATGCTTCCCTCAAGCACCCTACCTTGGCTTCCACTAATGCACAGAGGAGAAACCTGGAGTTTGATTGCGGATCACCCGGCAATGCTGGGGTTCTGCTCACTGGGAATTTAGGGGTAGTGTCAGGGTTGTATACTCACTGAGTTTCTTGACATGAAGATGGAGCTAGTGAGGGGGGGAAAATATAATTGGCAAGTACCCCGGTTTGAATTTCAGTAAACCTTAAAGTTAACAATGTACAAAATAGATCTTTCCTTAAGTCTTTAGGCTTATATAAGCAGAGTAACGTGGAAATCAGAAACCATCACTTTCAATTAGTCATTTAATCATCTATGTGAGAGTCGCGTGGTGGGGCTGGAAGCTGATTAGAGTGGGCTCCAGGGAGACCCGGGAGAGAGGAAAAGCGATGATACTAGCTAACGAGGCATCTCAGCACTTGAGGGAGTTTATGAGAATGTATCAACTGCTTGAAAAGAGCATACTCATCTACAGGAGGGGAGGGTGAAGATCCAGGCCAGGGATACGGGGATGGAATTTCACAGAAGGGTCAGGCCCTGAGCCAGAGGCCCAGCACAATGAAGAGTTCTGCCAGCCTCTGACAATAAGTCCTTTCAGACACCACATGTACGTTGCACTTCTCAGAAAACATGAACTTCGCTGAGTCCTGAGCTGGGACTGTATAGAGAAAGCCACATCCCCCAGACGGGTGCCCTCAACTTTGCAAGGTGGGCAGCTCCATTTTTTGGGCCTTCCCAAGGAAGAGCAAACTCTTGAGGACATGGTGAGCCCATTTCCCTCCAGCGTGGCAGATAGTCAGCCCCAGGAGAGCTGGGATCTGGATCTCTAGAGTTCATTGCTGTATCCCCAGTACCTGCAACTGAGCCTGGTGTGCACGTAACAGGCCCTCAGCAAACACTCGATGAATGAAGGAAGCAATGTTAGTGCTGGCTAGAATGATTTTTCCCTGTTTTCCTGAACAGGACTGGCTCAGCTAAAGACACTATGCCCTTCATTTATTCTGCCAACACCATGCAGGACCCATCCAGCGGCACAGGCTTGACCAGGGAATCCGCTCTTCTGCCAGGGTGTTGGAGGAGCTGGTTCCAGGGGCCCTGGCGCGTTTCATCAAGTGCTTCCAGTGAGAGCCTCCGCCTCTCTCACTGCTCACCGCCAAGCCCACTGGCCTCCCCTTCCTGTTCCACCAAGCGACCCTCAGGCCAGGCCAGAATCCCCAGGGCTCCCAAGGGTCCACTTGTCACTCTGTTTTCCTCCCTAGGGGAGGATACCGGACACTCGGAAACTGAGAACATGGGAGCCGCAGACACAGACCCGTGAACAGTGACGGAGCCCCCTCTGCTGCCCTGTGCCCCGGCTCGCCCCAGTGGGCCTGAAATAAATGCTGGCACACTTGACTCTTTTAGTGGTACGATATTTGATATCCCTCTCCACATGAACAGCCACCTCCTGTGATTTACGGTTTGTGTCTTTCGGTGGAGGTAGCAGGGAGGGGGGATCACTGTGGAGAGAGTTAGGCACAGGGGACCTAGCCATATGGATTGCTGCCCTTGTGTCTTGGAGCAGTAGTGCACATCCCTCAGTCACTTTTGCAATAGCACGGTGGTTGATGGACAGTAAACGTGCTACTGACTTCAAAAACTTCATGTAGGGTGGCTGATGGGCAGTGACTGAGGGATAGCCCTTGGGCCGGGGAGGAGGGCTGTGAGTTGAGGGGCAGGGAGGTGAGGTCAGGAGAGAAGATGTCGCAGAATCCACAGGAAAGGCTTCAGAGGCATTAAGTTATAATCTGACCACGGCAACCCCCACCCCAGCCTTGGAGAGAGCCCCTCCGGCACATGGCCTCATCCATCACCTCAGGTTGTTTATCTCTCACTATCACACCGTGTCTTTTTGTAAGCTGCTCCTGGTATGTATGGCAAGAAAACAGCAGCACGGAGAAGAGCTGAGTCTGGTGGATGCTCCCCCAAAACTGGAAAATGCCCAGGCTTCTCTGGGATGGGTCTGCTCCTGGCTAAGATTCTGCCATGGGAGTCCAGCCACCTGCGGTCCCGATCCCCACAGCCTAATGGAACTGTTGGGTTCCTAGGAAACTCGCAAGTTCACCGTGCCGCCCCCCAACCTGATGCATTTAGCTCTGAGACACACCTGGGAAATATGGAGTGCAGGGTCCCTGAGAGCCCCTCCTTCTCTTCTGTTTTCTGCTTTTAGAGTATTGTGCCACTGAAATATTTCAAACCTACAGAAAAACAGAGAGAAGAATACAGCAGCCACCATCCTACTTAAAAATGCTTTGCTATCTATATGTGCTTCACATGTCTCTCTGCTTTTGAGTTAAATACATTATGGAGGCACAGAAAGCATCCCCGATGTAGCCTCACTCCTCTCCTCCCTAGCATAGGTCCCCCATCTTAGACGTCTGAACACTTCTGGGTCTCCACGCAGCTTCAGAGCGGCTCCTTCTCTGGCATGGGTGCTCCCACGTTGCCTTAGAGATGTTTCTCTGATGCCTGCTGGAGAACATGGGAAGATTCTACCCAGAATCCCAACCCAGAGGGCAAAAGCAAGAACATCTCAGCAGCTTTCACAGATAACTCTGGACCCAGCCCTCTCCCACCTATACCCACGTTCTCCTGAAGTGGGCCCTGTCTCAGTGGGTGAGCTGAACTCTTCATCTCTGTTTTACCAGGAGAGGCCTGGAGCACCATCCTGGGTCCCAGTCCCACTCAACTGATGGGTATGTGCTTCAGTCACAGGGAGCAGGTCCATTTTCAGCTGCTGTGACCTCCCGTGGGCTCAGTGGCCGGGAGTAGTTGGTAGGGATGGGGAGGAACGCAAGGCCAGGCAGACTCGAGTCCTGGGCCTGCTGGAAGAGAGGTGGGATCAGATAGATTCAGGCCACATAGCACAGTCCAAGGTGGCCCATCAACCATTTGCTCCGTCAAGGCGGTTGATACCCAAAGGGGCTCACTATACTGAGGTGGGTGCAGGAGCAGGTGTGGTGGGCAGCCTTCCAGAATGGCTCCCAAGGATCCCCCCTCCTGGCACCCATGCCCCTATGGAATTCCCTCCCCTTGAGGGTGGGCTGGACCTAGTGACTTGCTTCTAACCAACAAAATTTGGCAAAGGTGATGGCGTCTCATTTCCATGCTTAGGCTATAACAAGACTGTGACTTCTGACCTGCTGGCATTCGTTCTCTCCCTCAGGCTCTTCTTGCATGTGTGCTCGCCCAGATGGTGAAGGCCAGCTGGCGAGGAGCTGATGAAAGTCTCTGGCCAACAGCCGTGGACGAACTGAGGCCCTCAGGCCAGCAACCCACTGGATCCTGCCAACAATCGCATGAGTGAGCTTGGAAGGCAGTCTTTCCCCAGTTGAGCCTACAGATGAGGAACTGGATCCTGCCAACAGCTGCATGAGTGAGCTTGGAAGTCAATCCTTCCCCGGTCGAGCCTACGGATGAGACTGTTGTCCCTGGGCTGCCAGTCTTGTGAGAGACTCGGAAGTAGAGGATCCATTTAAGCCATACCCAGATCCCTGATCCACAGAACTCTGAGAGTAAAACTGTTTATCATTTTAAGCTGATATGTTTGTGGTAGTTTTTAATGCAGCGATCAATAGTAATTAAGACAGGGGGAACATCTGGGGGCTAGGGACTGGGTGCAAGACACAGAAGGCTTGATTAAGGCTGGGAGGGGTTCGCAGGTGCCAGGGTGGTGCACCGTGCACCCACATTTTAGTCAGACCTGGGGTCAAGTCCCAGCTTTGTCGATAAATATCTATGTGACCTTGGACAAATATCTCGAAGTCCCCGGCCCCAGGTTACACCTCTGTGAAATCTGACTGACACTGAACTTGCAGGACTGTTGGAAAGATAAGTATCAGCTTACGTAATTCACATGACAGAGTGTCTGATACGTATGAGGCCCTCAGTACGTGGCAGCCATGAGTAGGACCCTGATCTGGGACCTTGATCTGGGACCCTGCATCCTCCTCTTGGAAGCTCCCCAGCGACTCCGGGTCATTCCAGTGCCAAAAAGCAAAAACAAAAATCCAAACACAGTGCAGGAAAATTACCTTCCTAGCAAGTAGGACAAAGGCATCTGTTCTCCAGGAAGAGAGGCACATCAGAGTGGATACTTTTCCAAAAATTCTGGTGTGAGAGAGGCAGCCCCAGCAGACTGCAGCTCATAGGCCATATCCCTTACGGAAAGGACCAAATGCTCTTCTACCTCCCTCCCTAGATTCCTCTCTTCCTCCCTGGCCCCATCCCTCCCTCCCTCTGTCACTGCCTTCCTCCCCCTCTCCTCACGTTCTCTCTTTCTCTGCCTTCCCCTCTCACCGATGCCTGATTCCAATATCATATCCCCACAATTCTGCCTCTTTGTACTCATTTCCCTCCCCCACCCACTAGAAACCCAGCCCTTCTTTATGTCATCCTGCTTTTATTCTAGATGAACCCACATCAATGTCCTCATTATGCACTGTTTGCCAGCTTCCCCCGGCCACACAGGATGGTATCCGGTCACTGGCTTCTAGGGAACAGCTGGGGTGGGCATCACTCTGACCTCACCATTAGGCCCTAGAGTTGGTGTGTTTAGAAGGCCCAGTGTATGCACTGTAGAAAACTACACAGGGACCGGAGCCCAGGACTCATCCTGGACCAGCAATGGAGACTTCCTGCTATGCCACCTGGATCCAAATGAGATGATTCTGTAAGAGCCCCTTTCTATGCAGGACATTGTCTCTCATCCCTCAGGCTTTCCATCTGGACATCTCAACTCTGCTCCTCTCCTACAGCCTCATCTTTCTCCACATCATGGCTAAAATTTGCCTTCAGTAACCCCCAAAATAACTTTTGATTCCACCCTGCCTCGGGGCCTTTGCACTTACGGCTCTCCTGTGGAACCACCATTTCCTTACTCAGCCTTTCAGTTGTCCTTTTGATATCCGACGTTCCTACCCTCAGAAAGAACACTTCCTTCTTCCCTTGGTAACATTTCTCCCCTCCACTATGCCAGTCCCAATCACAGTGTCCTCACTTGACTGTCTCACCACAGTGATCCATGTTCTCTCTGTGTTACCTTGATGAAGTTGCTATACCTTTCTGAGCTTCCATTTCCCTATCTGTATGATGAAATATTTGACAAACACACAAACACACTGTGTACTCTTCTCTATCGTAGCATTTTTCATGCTAGACTGCCACCTCTGGCAGGTTAATCTGCATGACTGTCCTCACCCAGACTCTCATCTCTGGAGCAGGAGCTCTACCTCGTTAGTCCTGGAACGGCCAGTACCTGGACACAGGGCTTCACGTACAGCATGGCACCAATAAATCTTTATTGAAGAAAATGAATCAATGAGCATGTGTCCACTAAAGCTTTGCTGTGCCTAGACTCTCTGATCTGGGATAAGAGTGAGAAGTATCCCTTTTATTTCCTCCAACTTGGAGCCCAGAGCCTCCCTCCCAGCAGGAGCCAGTTGTTTTCAATGTCTCGACTCAGAGCTGTCTTCCTGGAGGTGCTGAGGCCTTTTCTCCAGTCCAGAAATGAATCTGGGCTGCCTGAACGTAGAAAGAGCAAGGGATGTGAGACTGTGTGTGATACAGACATGGATGAAGCTGCCACTGCACCTTAAGAGGCTCAGGCCCAGGGGACAAGATTTGAGGCCACCTTACTCCCTCCTTCCCTTGGGCTTGGAGCGAGGATCCTTGGCTGCAATGATACCACCCTCCAACCAATGCAGTGGGTTTACAAGGGGTCATGACTTGGAAAACAGCCATCGAAACCCAAGTAGTCATAATGGGATTTAATAGAGCAGGGCTTGGTGACAAAAGGACCTCACTTCTAGAACACACACAAAAACACAGAGAGAGGGGGAGAGAGAGAGAGGGAGAGAGAGGGAGAGAGAGAGAGAGAGAGGAGAGAGAGAGAGAGGAGAGAGAGAGGAGAGAGAGAGGAGAGAGAGGAGAGAGGAGAGAGAGGAGAGAGGAGAGAGAGAGGAGAGAGAGAGAGGAGAGAGAGAGAGGAGAGAGGAGAGAGAGAAAGAGACAGAGACAGAGAGACAGACGGAGAGAAAGAGAGAGAGCACCAGTCCCAGAGCCCCATGTTCACCACCCACCAGAGGCTGATTCACACACCAAGACAGCCTCACACATTATATCCTCAGAGGCACACCACTGCCGCGGATTGGGAACTGGCTGCCATGAACCTCCTCAGGTGCTTTGCTGTGATGACCCATTTGCACAGAGTCTTGGTTTCTAGAACCTCTCAGGTCCAGGGGAAGACAGATTTCATCTGTCAGTGTTAGTCACAGTGTCCTCACTTCACTGTCTCACCATAGTGATACATTTTTTCTCTGTGTTACCTTGAGCAAGTTGCTATACCTTTCTGAACTTCCATTGCCCTATCGAAATACTGAAATCCTTGGCTAAATGATCTTCAAATTCTTGTTCTTCTCACACATTCAGTGACCCTGTGGCTTAGGGGACTGCTAATTCACAGCTAACTGCTGTGCCAGCCAGCTGCCTAGTTGCAAGTCACCTGATGGCACTGCTTCCCTGGGGGCTACTGTGCCTCCCATGAGCCCCAGCGCAAGTATTCTCAGTATCCTCTAAGGATGCCCTCACTATCCCCTAAGATACTTCATGACACCATTGGCATCTCACCCTGCCTAAAATTGCCTCTTTTCACAGCCCAGGGCTACAGAATGGGTGGGCAGCTGACTTGAATCTCCCAGGCTGGTCCTTAAGAAAAAAAAAACAATATATATATAGTGATATATATATATAGTGAGATATATATATATATATATATACACACACACATAGTGAGGAGTATATATATATATATATATATCACTATCTTATGTCCCACGACAGACTTCAGAAACTCTAGGCCTGGGCCCTGATGCAACCCAGAAGATCCTCAAGGGCCGGACCTTGGAATTCAGGCTAGCCCCTGACCGAGCACCCTCATTCTGGAGAACTGCAGCCGAGGAACTCTGGGTCTCCACTGGGACACACGTTTCTAATCCTGCACTGCCTCATAGTAGCCAATCTTGACTGCTCCAAGTGCACAGAATAGAAACTGGCTCTGCTTATTTGCAGTTTCCAAACTGCAGTGGCCTGGTCTTTGTGCTTTGAGTGCTGTTCCTCCTCTCCCTTTCCCTAACTAATTTCTTTCCTCACACATTTCAGGCATCTAATCCTCTGGGAAACCTCCACTGACTCCATTACAACCCCCAGGGCTGAGTGGGTGCCCTCTCTGAGCCTTCTCATGGCCCCCAAAACTTCCTTCTGTCACTCTCTGTTGTACTCTACTGTGCCTTTCTTGGCCTCTCCCCAACCGGCCCACTGGAGGCGACATCTGAGTGTGTCGGGCATGACCTGCCCTGGCGTGACCAGCTCTGGACCTCACAGATTCTGTAACGAAGGCTTTGTCTCAAAACCTTTCATATATCAACCACCAGATTAGCAAATATTTAAAGGAACGAATAACGTCAAGAGCGACGGTGAAGGACAATGAACACTATCCTACCCTGCTCCTGAGCGAATACATTGGTCCCACCTCTTTTCAGATCCATTTATCAGTGGTTGCTCAGGGTTCAAATATTTGTAGAGTTTTGTGCCAAAATTCCACTTCTGTGTATCTCTTCTGGAGTGACACATCCTCTGTGAACAAGGATATTGGAAAAACTTTTGAGAACTTTAAAAGTTGGGGAAAAAATGTGAAAGCTCCTTGTGTGTGGAAGTAGTTAAAGAAGTATGGCATATCACCTACAACACTGTGTAGAAGTTAAAAATGATGAGATAGTTCTTCATGAACCGACAGGAGAAGTTCACTCAGACTTGCTGTAAAATGCAAAAATCAAGTGCCACACAATACGTGCATCATGAGCCAATATGTATCTTACGGCCCCACAAAAGGCAAGCGCATGTTTCTATTAGTGCATGTATGTGCATGTAAATGCACTGATCGAGGAATTTTTGAGAAAACACATTAAACCATTGCTGAGGGGGCTGGTGATGGAGAGGGGTGGACAAGGGAGACTATTGTTTTATCATCTGTATTTGCATAAATAAGACAATATTGTAAACAGGTCTTTAATAAAAGAAACTGTTACGATTCGTAATAATAAGAGTCACTTCCCCTCTTGCAGGAGCTTCTGCGAAACTTGCTCGCAAGCCCAAAAAATTGTATTGAGATCCTCTCATGTACCCAGTGCTTTCACACATATAATTTACCTGTAATTTATCCAGTTCAATCTCAGGGCTGGCAAAATCCGGTTGACCCCTCCTCCTTGTAACATCTGCTCCAAATTTTAAAATCAACTTTTTCTTGAATCCCTACATACTTGTCTAAATCTCAGCTGAGGGAGACATGGCATAAAGCTGGGGACTGACATGGTAGCCTTTCTTGATATAAATCCCATCCAACTGCAGGGTGAGGTTGGGGAGTGGGTCTTATCACCGTCACTCACAGCCCCTCCTTGACTCCTTGCAGAACTCTACGTCCCTTCAAGGCAGTTGCACCGAGGCAGCTTATTTTCTCAAAGGAGACTCAGAAAGAAAAGAAAATGTGACTGGGCTGGGCAGGGTTGTCCGCCTCACCTGCCATCAGGCTCCGGGGACTGAGCAGCCTGGCCTTCTGGGCCAGCCCGGGACTCATTTCTTTGAAAAATCTCTAGGTTGGTGTATTAGTCCGCTCGGGCTGCCATAACAAAATACCACAGGCTGGGTGACTTAAACAACAGACATTTATTTTCTCACAGTTCTGCCAACTGGGAAGATCAAGATCAAGGCTTCTGGTGAAGGCTCTCCGATTTGGTTTGCCTCCTTCTTGCTAAGATGTCGCACGGCCTTTCCTGGGTGCATGTGGTGCAGAGAGGAAGAGACATCCCTGCTGTCCAAATGTCCCTGCAGAATCACAGTTGTCACTACCTCGAGCTACTAACAGATACAATGAGCTCTGTGCCATCTCTTCTCACAAGGACACTAATCCTGTCGGAGCAGGCCTCCACCCTTATGACCTCATTTAACCCCAATCCCCTCCTAAAGGCTCTAGCTCCAGATACAGTCCCATTAGGGGTCAGGGCTTCAACCCATTAATTGCAGGGTGGAGGAACACAATTCAGTCCATAGCAGTTGGCAAGGTTTTCGGTTGCTGACCCTCACTTTCCCGTGTTTCTGATTCCCTGCTGTCCAAATGTCCCTGCAGAATCACAGATGTCACTACCCTGACATACTGACAGATACAACTGGCCCCTCGTCCTGCCTAAAGCAACCTACTACCACATCCCAGGGTTACTAATGAGGAGGTGAATTGAGTCTCCTAGCCCAGAGGCCCTGCTGATCCATGTCACTGCCTTAAGCGTCATCGTAGACGTCAGAAACCCTGGACCAGGCCCTGGGTACACCCTGGAATATCTTAGGAGGGCTAGACCTTGGGATGGTTCCCCAGGACAGATCCCGGCCCCTGAGAAAACTCACTCAAAAACTGCAGCAGAAGGGGCTCAGGGACTCCATGGGGCACAGTTTTCTCGTCTTGTTCTGCCACCTGGTGGCAGATGGCTGCGTCTCCAAGGAGACAGATGGAAACTCCACAAAACCTGGGCCTTCATTCCTGGGAATCTCTGGCAGTTTGGAACAACCTTCCTACTTAGAAAATGAGTTTCTTTATATGAGAATGAAAGTTGTGCTGAGAGATGACAGTGTAGCTATCTGGGTCTTCATTTCTATTCATTTTTTAAAGTTAACAATGTAAACCTAGCTTTTATTAAGCATTTAAACACAACTTGCCAGTTTGGTCTTTTTAATCACATAGCTAGTCATATGCAACTATAAGAAACATAACTTTCACTTGTTCATTGGTTCATGTCCAATTAACTCCTAAGTTTCAGTGGAGTGGTGTAGGAGAAAACCCAACTGGAGTAGACTCAAGGAGAGAAAAGAGAGATAGGACAGACAAGACCTGCTCACTTCTTGGAGGAGTTTCTAAGTATTTCACAACCCTTGCTGGAAATTCACAAGATTTTGGCGAGAATTTCTGTGCACATCAGAGGGAATTATGTATTCACATGAAAGCTAAGGGCTCTTTACCTCTGATTTGCACACGAATCCTGTGAATCTCAGGGCTGTCTGGAACCATTCGAACCCTCCTCTCTGCAGCATAGTGTACAAGTGACCACTCGGGCTGTTTCAACACCTCTAATGTTACTAATCTCATTACCTTACAAAGCCAGCGATGACCTGGCTGGTGGGAAGGACATCTTCGTGTGAATCCCATCTGCAGCGTCTGCGGTCTTGTTAACCTCTTTCTCGGCTCCTTCCCCTGACCTTGTCTCTGCAACTCTGGGTCCACCTAGAACTCTGGTGTGACACCCCAAGAGCAGATGTGATGGCTGAGGTCCAATCATAGTCTTTTAGTGGATGTGTATTCAGGGGGCAAACACATAATGCTGCATTTACCTCCACCCTATGAAGATACAAAGAGCCTTCAATACACATCCGTTACTCATAAATGACGACATCTTATGTATCAGGATCACTCTTACAATTTCATCTACAAGGTTCAACTGTCAAATGTGAGAAAAACAGGGCACAGTAATGTGACAGTAGTGTCCACGTGAATGAAGTAGGAGGACCAACTGTCCCAGTTTGCCTGGGACTGAGAGTTTTCCCAGGACAGGGGCCTTTAAGTTTTAAAACTGGAATGGTCCTGCTCACAGCAAACTAGGACCCTGTGTGACCTTGGCATGCAATGAACCATTCATTGCCAAATAAAATGAGCTACCGCTAGAAGACCTCTACACATCGTGTTCTCTCGAGGAGGACGTTCGGGGCTGTTCTGCTCAGCAAGCAGAAACGTGGCTCAAGCCTGCTGGGAGGGCCAGGAGGAAGAAACAAAGGAAAGAAAGACTGGAGGAGTGGGAGTAAGAGACACAGGAACAGGCGGAATGTGACATATCACAAATGTATCCGCTGCTGGAGCACAAGGCTGGAGGAGGGAGGGACGATGGGGCAGGGACAGAGGGGCTGAATGGGGCGTGGAGGGGGCAGGCCCACGGCCTCTTTGCACCCGGCAGAGTGACGAGCTTCACCGGTGTCTTCAACGAAGTCGTGTTGGTCCCTACTGGCACATCACACACTCTTGGAAGCATGATCTTCACTCCCTTCCTTCCACCCGCTGACCTGGTGAGTCGGGCTTCCCTCCGTTGTCCTGGAATGTCCTCTGGGAGGCTGGACTTTCGTCTGTGCGGGTCACTGCTGCATCCCCAGCCCCTGGAAGAGGGCCGGGGGACGCACACAACAGCTGCCGGATGGGGTA
>CAUYLG010067338.1:0-25942 GCA_963573385.1 Cacajao melanocephalus
CGGTGGCTCACACCTGTAATCCTAGCACTTTGGGAGGCCAAGGTGGGTGGATCACCTGAGGTCAGGAGTTCAAGACCAGCCTGGCCATCATGGTGAAACCCCATCTTTAAAAAAAAAAAAACAAAAAACAAAAAAAACAAAAAAAAACCACCCTGACTGTTTTGTGGAGAATGGGTAGAGGGGAGGCCAGAGTATAAATTGAGTGTAGTGCGTGAGGGGAAAGGAGGAATTCAAGAGGAGATGAAAGTCTGGAGCTCAGAGAAGAGGTTCAGGCTGGAAAATACATTTGATCCTGTATTTCCTGTTAGCTCACTCCCTGTTTTTAGCCAGGTTTCCTGCGAGTAGCCTTATCCATGGTCTCTGCTTCCTCACCTCCTGCAGTTCAACCCTCTGTACTCTGGCCTCTGTCACTGCCACTTCCTTGAACGTCTCAGGAAAAGGGCACCCAAGGCACTTTGTGGTTACACAAAGTCTAGGCCTTTAGCCCTCGTCTGACTTGGCTTGCATTCCTTCACACTGTGAGTCACTTCTGCCTTGAGAGGCCCTCCTCCTTAGCTCTTCTGTCTTTCTGACCCTTCATTCTGTGGCCCCTTTCTGGTTTTCAGGTCCTCAGGCCATCCCTGAAATGTTAGCATTCCCCAGGCTTCTGGGTTTCCAGTTGGTCCTTCTGGCTCCCCTGTACCCCTCTGCATAGAATAAACCCTACCCCACTTCATTAGGCCAACATCTACTTGCCTTTCCACCTTCATCTCAGGTGCCTCTCCTCCAAAAGCCGCCTCTGACCCCTCGGGTTGGTTAGGTGCCACTTCTCCTTTTCTATTTCTCCTGGAGCATAAAGTAGATTACCGCTATGATAGCGCTTAGCACCCTGTTTACTTATTTGTCTCCCCAGTCTAATAGTGCTTGAGGGATAGAGTTACAATGAAATACTGCATGATCTAGGACAAAGATTGCTTTCTCCAGTTCAGGTGAAAGCCATGCTTTATAATAAAGGTATCTACACCTGATTGTATATCCTTTAATAGGGCATTCATTTCTCACTGGCTCTGAAGGCTGGAATTCTGGTATAATATATTGTATGAACAGAAGAGATTAATTTGACTAGAAATAATCAGTAATTGTCTCAATTTTCTGAAAGAAAAAAATGACTAAGAATCTGAATTGCTTCCAAAGGGCTTCTAAAGACTTGCATTTCTTGCCTAGTAATTTGGACCTCCACTCCCTCACTCCCACCCCAAAGCCTGTTAAATATGTCTGGTATTTTGTGATTCCACAATTCTGGGTTTGACATTACAATTGCCTCCATGGTGATGAGCACTAACGTTCTCTTATGCTGAATTGTGATAGCCGTCAAAGGCAGCAAATAGACTGAATGAAAGATGAGCTTCTGCCTTTATATCCTTCCTTCCTGCTACCCAACTCATTGTGGTGAAAGAAAAAGAAAATGCTGGTGGAGACTGCAGTATATGCCTAGGTATACAAATAACACATCAGGAGTTTCAGGAAGGCTTCGGGTGGTTAATGTCACTCAAATTTCATGCTTGTCTTTTTTTTTTTTTGAGACAGAGTCTCGCTCTGTTGCCCAGGCTGGAGTGCAGTGGTGCAACCTCAGCTCGCTGTAACCTTCCGTGTTCAAGTGATTCTCCTGCCTCAGCCTCCCGAGTCACTGGGTGCCTGTCACCATGCACAGCTAATTTTTGTATTTTTAGTAGAGACGGAGTTTCGCTGTTGGCTGGGCTGGTCTTGAACTCCTGACCTCAAGTAATCCACCCACCTCAGCCTCCCAAAGTGCTGGGATTACAGGCTTGAGCCACCGCGCCCAGCCTCATGCTTGTCTTTCATATGTCTTTTTCTACTCTTGAATTTTTTTCTTTCTTTCAGTTCCAAATTCAATTCATTGTATCATTTTTGGCAGGTGGAATAAAGAAAATATAATGTTGAATCACTTTCTTCCCAGTGGCTGTGAGTTTTAGAATATTTCTTGATTTTTTTCAATGTTTAATTTTCTGAACCTAGCAGAGCAAAAAAAGCAATGATGCCTTTTATTAAATGAAGCCCTTAGCATAATTACTCAAAATCATGTGACAGATTATACTTGCTCCTTTTTTGATATATTTTAAGAAAAAAAAATTATGGAGTTGTTATTTACCTTTAACTAGAATGCCTTTCAAATGGAATAAGACTACCCAAGTAAATGTAATAGCAGACAAAATTTGAGCCCTTATATTATTCTCTCAAGGATTTGTTGTTAATCAGAGTGAGAAATGCTGGCATAGAGGAGCTGTACTCTATTGATTCCCAATTATGTTTATTTCTGGTGTCCAAATAAGACATTAGAATTACAGACTTTCAGGTAGGAAGAGACCACAAGGTTTTCCAGTATGCCCAGTAGTGAGATGCCAACTCCCCTTCTTATGTAGGGGACACCTCTCAGCATAAGAACAGTCTTCCTCATAGGAAGCCACAATATTGTCCTGGGACTCTTGACCCACTGGACTTCCTTAGTGAATTTTTCCCACCATATATAACATATATAGCCCTTCAAGTACTTAAAGAAGCTTTCTTCCCTTTTGTCTTCCAAGTCCTTCTCTTCAGATTCTGGATCCCTGGTTTTTTCAGATGTAAACTCCCTCCTTATTCTGCATATTGTGATCCTAATGAATCATCCTGAGGTTTTGTTAGCTTTTCTAGTGGTTCAGTCCCTTACTGAACTTCCTCCTGGTAGACACCCACTTGCCTCTGAATGCAGGTTCTAAAATGTCTATTTAATGAAGTATTCCTATCTCAGTGGTCTTACTAGCATAGTTTTACCGTTATGTTTTGTTGCATTTATTAATATTGTACTATACTTCCTCTAAAAGTAAACCAAGGTGTTTAAGCCCTAGGGTGCAGGTAAAACGCCAGTAAGGTCTTATTATTTGATTTCCAGCTAGAGGAGACTTAATCAAATTCAGCTGGGTCTGATTTTAAAGGCAAGCATGTATTGAGCCCTCACTGTGCTATGTAAGGACTGCTACATGTATCATTAACCCTGTGCTAGTAATGACAGTGTCATTAATAGTACATAGTGTTATTGACCTCATTTTAATGATGGAGAAATGGAGGTTTGGAAGGCTGGGGCATGCTCCATGTTTTACATGTCACCTGGAGCAACAAGTTCCTAATGTACCACTATGCTGCTGCTTTAATGCCTTTCTGCTGGGTAATGCTCTGTCTATAGCTCCCTTCTCTTGTACTTCATATTTACTTCTCTGGTCTTCTTACTTAAAATATAAATTAAAAAAAAGATTCAGGGGATTCTTTTTAACTCACCAGGGCATCTGGAAGAGCCCTCTGCACGTGGTGGGTGCTGATAGCTAAGGTTGTCCTTAGCTCTATATCTTTAGACTCAGTAGAAAGAGATGAAACCTCTGTGAGTTCTTCAGTCTTTGGATGACTATAGGGCCACTCTAGACCTTGTAAGTTCATCTTAAACCAGTAAAAATCTGACTCATTATGGTGGGCTAGGACTCAATTGAGGGGCATTTCCTTTAACTCCCCTTTGGGCAACTGGCCAGCACAGAACAAATGAGAGAAAATATGACTGTTGTCATTAAAGTTGGACTGGCTGTCAGTTGCCTGTATTCAGTCCTGGCTCTGCCTGACATACTTACCCTGGGTAACTAGGCCGCCATTTCCTCACTTGCTCTGGGAATTGGAAGGGAGAGAAAGGTGTGGGGGAGATTACTTCACATTCTTTCCTCTATCAGAGGCAAACACAGTCCTTTGGTTTTGGAGAGTCCATTATTGTGCTCTATTTTTTAACTCCACACTTAAACCATGGCACAATTGGAAGGATGGGATGTTTGTGAGGCTGCTGTGTTTCCCCTTCCCCCAGTCCCTGAGAGATTGGTAATTTGGACACCTTTATTAGTTTGAGATAAAACTGGGACTCACTGACTGAGGCTGGACTGAAGATTTAAGATATGAGGAGGCCTAGAACTTCTTGCTCAGTTCACAGGGCTCCAAGGGTTTAGAAACTGATATTATTCCTCTGGGGTCTGAGGAGAATGGCTCAGGTGTGGGACTACTTCAGGTCTATTGGTGGAGCATAGGCTAGCCTTGGGAGTTCTGAATCATCCCAATATTTTAGAATTATCAGATCCTGCCTGCATGTGCATCTCAATCTGAAATAAACCCCGGAACTGCCATTCTCCCTGTGTTCATTCAAGATATAAATGATTCTCGAACTCTATAGATAGGACTTTATCTGTCAGAGTCCCAAAAGGGAAAGCTGGCATTTTCAACTTAGGATAATTCCAAGAGAGTTTACTTCAAGAGGTATGGGCGGGATGTAGAGAAAACCATAAGGAATAGTGTAGGAACCAAGGGTTGTAGTAATGGTGGAGCTGTTACTACCCCTAGCTCCAAAGAGACAAATGGATGAAAGTAGTTATGAGCCAGATAAGATTGTCATTGTCAAGTGGCAAGAGGCTACCTTGAGAGGAGCAGTGACTTGGTTGAGGGATTCATCCGGTGCAAGTAAAATGAATTCCCCAACCTTATTCCCTCCCTCACCTTTCCTTTCCTCCCCCTGATCTCTTTCTGGGACTTAGCATTGGCTAAACCCAATCAGAGGTCAAGGTCATAGGGATCTGTTGATGTGTTTCATAATGATTAGCCTGTCAAGGCAGAGAGCAGGGTAGAGAAAGTTGGAGCGGGTATCTGGGAAATAGTAGACTTAAGTACCCCTATAGTTTTGAATGGGCAGAGCTCATGTGCATGTGTGTAGCAGAAGGTGGGAAAAAAGGATGAGATGAGCATTTCTTGAGCATCACCATGTGCTAGGGACTTTCTTGTGACATCACCTTTTGAGGCAAGCAATATTAGTTCCATGTTAAAGATGTGGAAAACTTGAGCCCAGATCCCTTGGCCCTAAGTCAACTCAGTTCTGGTGATCCCTGTGGTGACAGATAGTATTTGGATATTTCTCTTATCTTACTTTCTCTGTGGCCTGTTCCAGAAAGCCGCATTTCATAGCTTTGCTGGGAGAGCAGTGAGGACTGTAACAGAGCTGCTGTTTTTTTTTTTTTTTCTTCTTCACATTTATGAACTTGAGGAGAAGGGAAAAGAGGAAAAAAACTCAACTTGGCATGAGTGATGTTAAGCGAGATCAAATAAGGTGAAAAGCAAAATAGACTCCAGAAATTTAGTTTTGCTTTTACCCAAAGTTCATGGGCGGTTGCTGTACAAAGTCCTTTTTGCTTTTCACAAATATTAAGCACTTTTAATAACATGAATCTCATTATCTTTACTTTTGGTTGTTTATGAACTTAAATAGCTTTTTAAAGGACAACCAACTGAATGTGAAGATCAAACTGTGTGTGTCACCTTTTGCTATTTCATTTCTTGCGACTATACAAATTCTTATAGTGAATTACAGTTATTTTGGTTCCTGATAAATTTATTGTAAAAGCATTTATTGTACAGCCAACAGTGAAATAGAAATTTTAAATTTTTTAAAAAGGGAGTTCTAACACTCTAGAAAGTAAACTCTTAGATTTTCTTTTTTCCTATTTTTTGATAACACCCATGCATAATTTTATATGGCTAGAATTATACAAGTTTGTATTGTTCTCATGTCATCATAAATATTTTTCCATGTTGCTATATAGCCTGAATAATTGTATATGATAGTTTCTCAATTTACCTTAAATATGCTCTAACTTATTGGATATTATTTTTTGTTTTTTAAGCCTTGCTGCACTCTATGAAAAGGATTGGTGGTTTTGTTGAACACTGAAGTGTTTTATGTATTACTTTTCTTTATAAATATTATTTATTTGCATCTCAGGCAACTAGTTTCCCCACCCTTCCATCTTTTGTTTTTCTGGAAGAAGAAATAGAATTTTTATTTCTTTAGGATAATTTTGGAAGTGGAATGAGCAACTCTGAAGCTCCATCAAGGAACTGGAAATACAGTAGTTTGAGGGTTAGCTGAGATAAGAGTACATTTGAAATAAGTCATCAATATGGAGTTGTTACTTAAAATATTAACGTGGGCTGGGCATAGTGGCTCATGCCTATGTATAATCCCAGCTCTTTGGGAGGCTGAGGTGGGTGGATCACTTGAGGTCAGGAGATCGAGACCAGTCTGGCCAACATGGTGAAACCCTGTCTCTACCAAAAAATACAAAAATTAGCCAGGCATGGTGGCGCATGCCTATAGTCCCAGCTACTTAGGAGGCTGGGGTGGGAGGATCACCTGAACCCAGGAGGCAGAGATTGCAGTGAGCAGAAATGGTGTCACTGCACTCCAGCCTGGACAACAGTGCAAGACTGTCTCAATAAAACAAATACATTAATGTGGATTTTTATTCAATCTTAGGTTGAATATTACTGTTACTAAGGCCAAGCATGTTGACTCACTCCTATAATCCCAGCACTTTGGAAGGCTGAGGTAGGTGGATCACTTGAGGTTAAGAGTTTGAGACCAGCCTGGCCAACATGGCGAAACTCTCTCTGCACTAAAAGTACAAAAATTAGCCGGATGTGATGGTGGGTGCCTGTAATCCCAGCTACTTGGGAGGCTGAGGCAGGAGAATAACTTGAACCCAGAAGCAGAGGTTGCAGTTAGCCAAGATTGCACCACTGCACTCCAGCCTGGGAGACAGAGTGAGACTGTGTCTCAAAACAAAAACAAAACCAACAATAACAAAAAACTATTACTAAAAGATAAATTAGACATCATTTACTCATAAGTTTAAGGCATGCCATCATTTACATACAAAATTTAGCCGTTAATCCTAAATTGTGGTTAAGTTTTAAAAATTTTGTTCTCAGCAAAATTGAATCTAGCATAATTCTAAACAAATCATATATTAGATTAATGTCATTGGCCCCAGGCATCCTCTAACCCTGGAATATGAGCATTGGCCTGTTAGTCCCCTTAACTACTACACCCTGGGAGGTGGTCATCCTTCCCTAATGCATTTTTCCTAGCCCTGGGGAGCCTGGGCACTTCGGTCTATTCACGTCTTTATAAAGCTGCAGCCTTCTGGCCAGAAAAGGGGCTTCCTTGTATGGTGCCCATGTCCTTCCACTTGCCTTTGATTGTCTTGAATTCTGCTTTCTGGAATAACAGGCAGGTTTCTTCCATTAGTCAAGAAACATCAGAAAATTAGAGATCAGTTTTGGTTTTCACTCTCTGTATCCTTAGCTCCTGGCATAGTGCCTGGCACATAGCAGATGCTCAAAAACACATTTGTAGAATGAAATGTATTGAGACAATCTTTCAAATGTGTGAATATGACCATGATGTCCCCACATTGTCACCTCTTCTTCAGGTTTAAGGTCCTTCAGTTCAGCCATTCCTTTTGACAGACTTTCCAGATCCCTTTCCCTCCTTGTCTCTCACGACAGTTCACTGTCAGTTACTGTTTGAATGTGTGACCAGACTTACAGCCAGTTCTCTAGAAGTAGTCTGATTTGTAGCAATATATTAAAGTGTGCCTTGCTTTTTTTTTTTCCTTAGCAGATCTCTGGTTGTTTATATTCTTTTATATGATCTGCTTTCAGGCTTGGAGTCTTCCAAGAGGTGCTTGTGCAATTGTTTCTTTCTAGATTAGTTTTACTTGAGATTTGATGAGGGTTCTTCAGTATTCTTATGTGACTTGTCAGTAAAAATGAGGAACAGGAGGAGCCAAAGGAAGAGTATTGTGGAAACCTCCCTCCAAACTGACAATAATTCTCTAAACTCATGCTTTTCAAACTGTGACATGCATACAAATTACATGGGAATTTGGTTAAAAGGCATATTCTGATTCAGTCGGTCTGGATGAGGCAGAGCTGGTGCCTTTCTAACAAGTTTCCTCTGAGGTTGTGCTGATGTTGTGGGTCTCCCTGATCATCTTTTGAGTAGCAAGGCACAGTTTTGGGGGAAAGTTGTTCATGAAAGCAAATCCTTTGGTATTTGGGTAGCTGTGCTGTACCCATCAGAGCCCCCAGCAGACGCTCTCTGATATCGGTATTTGACACCATAATCCAATGTTCATCTCCCACCTCTCTAGGTAAATGAAGAAAACAGCAGCAGGGCTGTCTTACCAGCTTCTAAACAGTTGCACACCTCTCTGTGTATGTTCAATTGGACCTTTTATTCTAGCTGGACAAGCCGTTACCCAACATACTTAGTGTCTTTTCAAGTTTCTTGTCATCTGGACACCTGATAAAGTGCTTGGGTATACTGTTTGAGTTATTAATCTGAGATACTTTGACATACCAGAAAGTTACAGAAAAGAGAGTCAACAGTTTTTTAAGTATTGGCTAGAAAGTACAGTGTTACTGATAAAATTCTTTTATAAGAAATGTTATGGAGCATCCAGTTTTTTTTAACTCTATTGGAATTTGGATAAAATGGATGCATTGTTGAAATTACATTCCTAAACTGAAAGGTACTCATGCAAATGGCAGCTGTTGAATCGTAGATGAGCAAGTGAGTTCTGTAGAAACACAGAGAGTTCATGATCACCTGATCGTCCTTTTCTCCAAGCTTTTAATCTTTTAGCTTAAGGGAGAGGTGCTTTTCTCTTACCCTTTGTACATGGCAAATAACACTGTGACCAAGACTTTTTTGGTCATTTCAAAACAAAATTACTATTAAGCATTCGTTAAGAAGTATAGGAGTTTAGACAACAAAGCATTTGCACTTGTTTATTTTGTAGAGCTCATTGTGACCTAGTCAATGGGACAGTTCTGTACACTGTTGCTTAATATGTTCAGATAATACTTATTCCCAAATATTAGAGACATTGTCTTCCTAATGTGTCACAAAAGTTGAATCCTGTAACTAGACATTAAATTCAGAAATCTCAATTAGAGGATAAAGACAACAGCAAAACCCCCAAAGTTTTGACACTGATAATAATTCAGCTGCTCTGTTTTCAGTAAAAAATAAGCAATAATGCCCAAATTCAATCCAGATTGAAAATGAAATGTCTTGGATGTTTTAGTAGTATTGAATTATAGAACTTTTTTTTTTTTTTTTTTTTTTTTTAAGATGAAGACTTGCTGTGTTCCCCAGGCTGGTCTTGAACTCTTGGGCTCAAACGATTCTCCAGCCTCAGCCTCCTGAGTAGCTGGGATCATAGGTGCACGCCACCTCACCAGGCTTGAATGTTAGAACTTAAAAAAGAATTAGAGTGCCATTAACATACCCCTAAATAACAATAGTTTTTTAATATCATCTAATAGTCTATATTTGAATTTTCCCAATTGCTCAAAAGTGCGTTTTTTTAGATTCATGCTTTAATTTTAATTGATGGCCCATACAAAAAATTTTGTAGGTTTTGAATATATACATATATAAACATATATACACACACAAACATGTGTCATACATACATGTGTAGATACATATACACACATACATATATACATATGTATATACATATATGTGTATACGTATACACACACATATATTCCAAACCTACTATATATATATATTTACATATAGTCCATATATATAAATATATATATGGTCCATCAATCCTTTATGTAACCACCACTTTATTTCTTTCTTTTTTTGAGATAGTGTCTTGTTTTGTCACCCAGGCTGGAGTGCAGTGGCACGATCATGGCTCACTGCAACCTCAGCCTCTTGGGTTCAAGTGATTCTCCTGCCTCAGCCTCCCAAGGAGTTGGGATTATAGGCGCCCACCACCATGCCCAGCTACTTTTTGTATTTTTAGTAGAGATGGGATTTCACCATGTTGGTCAGGCTGGTCTCGAACTCCTGACCACAGGTGATCCACCCTGCCCCCAACCCCCCGGCCTCCCAAAGTGCTGGAATTACAGGCATGAACCAGTGCGCCCGGCTATAATAAGTACCAGCTTTCATATGGTACTTGTCTCTGCACTTGCTGAGTTATTAACAAAGAAAAGTGTAGCCATTTCTATCATAATTATTGCATCTTCATTAGAAGAGATTTTAAAAATTGATCCAGCCACCCTTTCCAATCTGGTACTAACGTGGTGTAATACACTACCTTTTTAGAGATGCTGCCATAATCCTACTTCTGCAACATTTGTGTCATTCTGAATTTGCCTTTCTCTGGCAGCATTTCTCATCTACTTCTACATATTTTTAAGATTTGTCGTGACTTCTGCTCATTGATCATCTCTTTCTATGTGGATTACTGACCTTGAATTTTTTCAACTCCTCTTTCAGTTGTGGAAGGAACACTGCATGGGAGAAAAAGTTGGAATTCAAATCTCGGCTTCATCAGTTGCTAGCTGTATGACCTGAGGCAATGTATTTAACTTCCCCAGTTACTTTGTAATTGAGCAACATATTTACTTCCTTTTCAGTGGCCCTCATCAAACAATATCACAGATTGTTTAAAATATCCTAAAGCTCCCCAAACTTGTAGGCAGGGAGGAAGCAGATTATAGGGTCACTGATTATTGTCCCAAACTGCAACTGAGAGATAATTGCCTAAGGAGCCAGGATGGGAGGCCCCCAGATGAAGAAAGTGGGAGAGGAGGCAGGGACATGGTAACTAATTAGTTGAGTCCCTGTAGCCACTTTTCCACAAGCTCATTTAGACCTTGAAGCTGCCCTGGAGTTTTTATGATTGAAGAAACTAGCTCTGCCAGTGTAGCCAAATGATTAAGAGCAGTAGCCTGGATTGAAATACCTGCCTTCCTGCTGCATACTAGTAGCTGTATGACCTAAGGCAGGTCCCTTCACTTCTCTGCATCTGTTTTCTCATCAGTCACAGAGGTAACACAGATTCTGCTTCATACAGTGTTTGTGAGGATTAAATGAAATAAGTTACAAGATGCAGTAGCATGTGCCTGTTGTCCCAGCTACTCAGGAGGCTGAGGTGGGAGGATCACATTAGCCCAGGAGTTCAGGCTGTAGTGTACCATGCCAATTGGGTATCTACACTGAGTTTGGCATCAATATGATGACCTCCCAGGAGCAGGGAACCCGCAGGTTGCCTAAGGAGGAGTGAACCTGTCCAGGTCAGAAATGAGGCAGTTCAAAACTCTCGTGCAGATCAGTAGTGGGATCGTGTCTATGAATAGCCACTGTCCTCCAGTGTGGGCGACATAGTGAGACCCTGTCTCTAAAAAAAATAAAATCTATTCTATTGTATTGGCTAAAATAATAAATAAATAAATAAATAAACAGATAAAATAAGAAATGTGAGAGGTGCCAAGCATAGTACCTGGCACATAATCAGCATTCAATAACATAAACTCTTACTTCTCTTTAGACTTAAAGTCCTTCACTTCTCTTTAGACTTATAGTCTTTTTAAAGGAAGATTGTGGAGTTTTAGTGACTTTTAATAAAATTGTTGTGACTACAGACTAAGCAGATTTTCTAACAACCATAATGGAACTTTGTCAAACATGAATGCTTTCCTTTCAAATTGGTTATCTTGAAAGCCTCTTATTTTAGTGTTGCCCCAATGTTTGGAGTTATTATTAGTTGTTAGTCTCTAGGTTTCTTTTTGTTGAAACTACAGCTAGAATAGAAGTGAATACTTACATAATTCAAAGTGGTTATATCCATGTATTCAGCAATCTTTTATTGACCACGTACTATTTGTCAGGCTTCTGATAAGCATTTGGAATATGGCCATGAACCAAGTCAGACAGGATCATTTCACTATGGCGTTTGTAATCTAGGGGGCAAAGAACTTTCATTAGCACCTTGGATTATGTTTAAAAAAAAAGTGACAGTCTTAAATAACATTGTTAAAGCTGCTGAAAGGAAAAGGACACATTTTCAAATGTTTGGTAGACATAACCGAACCTTTTATTGATACAATAAGACCACATCCTTGGCATGTTACCCAAAAGGAAGACAGATGCCTCCTTTATAAATAAAATGAGATGTACTGAGGGAGACACTTCTCTGTAATGAGTGCGATAATGTAACTAGCACTTTAAATTCAAATTTGGAGTAAAACAAGGAGTGCGGTTATTTTTCTCTCTGTTTGACTGTGACTTTGGAGCCACTCATTCATGAACTTGAAATGGGAGGCATAGTTACATTAGGCAACACACCTGAAAAAGTTATCATTTACCAATGACCTGGTAATTATTGAAAATGGTTATGCAATCAAGAATATTTGTGCTGAGTGCTGTGGCTCATGCCTGTAATCCCAGCCATTTGGGAGGCTGAGGCAGGAGGATTGCTTGAGCCCAGGAGTTGAGACCAGCCTGGGCAACAGAGCGAGACCCTGTCTCTACCCCCGCCCCCAGAAAAAATTAGCTGGACATGGTGTGAACACCTGTAGTTCCAGCTATTTGAGAGGCCATGGTGGGAGCATCACTTGGTCCCAGGAGGTTGAGGCTGCCATGGAAGCCATGATTGCACCATTGCATTCCAGCCGAGTGACAGGGTAAGACCCTGTTTCAAAAAAAGAAAACAAAACAATATTTGTTAGCTTCCATTAATTGGCATATCTAAAATTGTGCTGATTCTTTTAAAAACTTTCTAAATGTCTGTCCAATGTAACATCTAAGTATTAAATAATTGCAAAATACACACAAATAAATGAAATTATAAAGTCCTGAAATTCAAAGGCACTTTAAAGATAATTTAGGATACCCACCCTTATAGTATGAAAATGCCTGCAGCCTATTTTCCAGCACTTCTAGTGATGGAGAATTATTATAGACCAGGTCTCATAGGCATATAATATAAAGGTAGGAATTTGTTAGTTATAAGACAAGAGTGGTAATTACATATGGCAAACTTTTGGGCCCTACCTGTCATTGCAGTTTTTTTCAAAATATCATTCTGGCTAGCTAAGATTTGTCTTCTGCAGGCCAGGTTCTGCCTATGCACCACCAGTGTTTTGCCTTTCAAGTAAATTTTGGCATTGCCCAGGGAAACATCTCAAGATCTTTTCATTTTCTAAATTTGTAATAAACATTATAGTATATAATTTTTAACCATGTATTTATTTAGCCAATGTTTATTAAGTGACAGTTGTGTGCCTGTCACTTTTCTAGGCAAAAGGGATGATAGTATTCAGCAAAAAGTCACTACTGTCATAGAGATTTCAAATTCGTGAATGAGTGGCTCTACAGTCAAAGGCCGGGCACGGCGGCTCACACCTGTAATCCCACCACTTTGGGAGGCCAAGGTGGGTGGATTGCTTAAGGCCAAGAGTTCGAGATTAGCCTGGGCAATGTGGCAAAACCCCATCTGTACAAAAAATACAAAAATTAGCCAGGTGTGGTGGCATGTGCCTATAGTCCCAGAAGGCTAAAGTGGGCAGGATCACTTGAGCCCAGGAGGTGGAGGTTGCAGTGATCTGAGATCGTGCCACTGCACTCCAGCTTGGGCAATAGGGTGAGACCCTGTCTCAAAAATAAATAAAGGAAGCCCTTGCTTTACTCCAAATGATTTTAAAGGGCTGGTTGTATCGCCACAGTGGATATAGAGTGGTATCTCTTACTACATCCCATGATATTTTATATTTTACACATGAAAGTATATTAATTATTGCTACATAATAAACGACTTGAAGTAGTTAGCATCTTAAAACAACAAATACTTATTAAGTAACAGGAATGGCTTGGGAATCTGACCAGGGCTTAATGGGTACCTCTGGCTCACAGTGTCTCATGAGATTGCAGTCAAGCTGTAGGTTGAAGTTGCAGTCTCTTCTAAAGGATTGATTCAGGACAGGGATGGATCCACTACCAAGTTTACTCATATGGTTATTGCTAGGTCTCAGTCTCTCACCATAAGTACCCATCTGTAGGGATGCCTCATGACTTGGTATTGGCTTCCCCTTGGGTCATGATCCAAGAGAAAGTAAGAGAGAGAACCTAGGATGGAAGTCATGGTCTTTATATGACTTAATCTTGGAAGTGACATTTCATCATATCTGCTGTATTTGTTAGAAGTGAGTCAGTAAGTCTAGTCCACACTCAAAAGCATGAATACCAGGAGGCAGAGATCATTAGGGGCCATCTTAGAGCTGTCTAACACAGAAGGTAAGACATATTATAAATAAATATAATGTGTCAAGTAGTAATACATACTGTAAAGAAAAATAGAGGAGAATAAGGGAATACAGAATGATAGAATGGGAGTGTGAATGCTACTTTGGGTGGTATAGTCAGGTGAGGCCTCTCTAAACAGTAATATTTAAGCAGAGTTCTGAGGAAGATAAAGGGAGCAAGTGTGGATTCCTGGGATAAATGTTTGATTCCTGTTATTCATTCAAAGCAGAATGAATAGTAAGTGAAAGGCCTCAAGTCAGGAGCATGTTTCCATTCTTATACTGCTATAAAGATACTACCTGAGAATGAGTAATTTATAAACAAAAGCGGTTTATTAATTCACAGTTCTGCATGGCCAAGGAGGCCTCAGAAAACTTAGTCATTGTGGAAAGGGAAGCAGGCACCATCTTCACAAGGCTGCAGGAGGCAGAGATCAGGGGAAACTGCCACTTTTAAATAATCAGGTCTTCTGAGAACTCCCTCTCACTATCATGAGAACAGCATGGAGAAACCACCTGCATATTCAGTCACCTCCCACCAGGTCCCTCCTTTTGACATGTGTGGATTACAATTCGAGATGAGATTTGGGTGGTGACAAAAAGCAAAACTATGTCACAACATGTGGAGTAATCAAGGGGAGAAGAGAAGAGATGAGGTTATAGAGTAATGGGAGTGAAGAAGATAGATCATGCAGGGCTTTTAGCCCATGGAAAGGATTTTTGTTTCTACTCTGAAAGGGAAGCCATTGGAGGGTTTTGAGTAGAGATAGGAAAAGAATAAAGAGAAGGAAAGACTAGCAACATTCCAAGAGTTCTCATATAAGAATTACAGTGAATCTTGAATATAATCACTATGACTTATAGAAGACTTTTCAACAGCAGCAATCAGGGCTGAATGACAGTGGAACAAAGTGCTTCGAGGAAAAAATGTCAGCTGAGAATAAACGATCATTCAAGAGTGTGATATCAAATTAAACTATAACTGGATCTCAAGCTAACTATCATTCAAGAGTGTGAGTGAAATGGCTTTTTTCAAAGACTGAAGTTTATCATCCACTGACCATTGCTAAAGAACCCCTTAGGAAGTACAAAAAATGAATGCAGAAGGAAGGAGTAGGAGTCAGACAGCGATGATACAATCCATAAACTTAACAATAGCCATTTTTCTGAAAGTTTTTTTAATGTTTTCAATAAGTGGCTAATTTTGGGTAATGGGAATGAGTAAGCTTGTTTTCTCTTTGTCTTTATAATTTTTTATATTTGTAATTGAAAAGAGATTTTACAACTATGCAAGAAAGTGCATTCTCAACAGTGACTACTCTGATGCTATTATAATTTCTCTCATCCTTGTCAATATAAGAACTCTTTGCTGATAGTTTAGAACGATAATAGTATTTATTGATCATTTACTCTGTGCTAGGTATACTATGTTAAACATTTTATGTGTATCATCTCATTTAATCCTCAATAGTTCCATATGAAAGGCACTATTGCTATTTCTCTTTTACAAATGAAGAAACTGGTGCTATGAAAGTTGAGTAACTCTGTGATGATAACACTAGTTATTAAGTAGCACAGCCAAGGTAACATCAGCTAGTGAACAGCGTGACTAAAACAAGAACTTGGGAAGGTTTGATCTAGAACTCATGCTTCTAACTGATAGTTTAGTTTATTTTACCCAGTTTTGATTATTTTGATAAATGGTAGCAGTTTATTGATACACTAAATGAAATTGGGCCTCTCTTGAAAGTAATTTGACAATGATGCCTTACTGTTTTTACTATTATAGAATTTTATAAATGAAAGAGAACTTAATGAACTAGTTCAGCTCCCTCATTTTATAAATGGAGAAACAAACACTCAAACAGGTTAACTGACTTGTCCAAGGCTACAC
This sequence comes from Cacajao melanocephalus, assembly GCA_963573385.1. Taxonomy (NCBI): domain Eukaryota; kingdom Metazoa; phylum Chordata; class Mammalia; order Primates; family Pitheciidae; genus Cacajao; species Cacajao melanocephalus. The sequence continues at coordinate 15,905 of CAUYLG010067338.1, forward strand.
AGGTGATAACAACAACAGGCTTCCTAACACCAACATTAGTATTATTTCCTCTGGAATGTGGGTATAGACTTAAAAATAGGTCTGTGTTCTATTGAAATGGCTTCAGAAAGTAAATGTTTTGTCCAGAGATGCTTATTCTGTAAGCTGGCATTCATATACCAATATTTATTGATGTAAATGCCTTCCATGGAGAAGAGTGGCAGATAGAATCCTTCACCTCAAGTAATTTATAGTCTAGTGAAGATATAGAGGAATAAAAAGAAGTTACAATTCAACATGTTAGGTTCCATGAGAGGAGTAAAACAGAATGGCAAGCAGAAGGATAATCAACCCAGTATTTGGAGTGGGGAGAAGCAAGGGTAGTTAGGGAAAGCTTATTAAAGAAAGAAGTGTTTAAGCTGAAACCTAAAGGACCAGTAAGAGTGTACCAAGTCAAGGGACGGGAGAGGAAGTACATGGAGGAAGAAAAGTGTACCAAATAGGGGAAAAACCATGAGGCAAGTGAATGCTTGAATCTAGGACCCTAAGGTAATCAAGCATAGCTAGTGAGAACATGCAGTATAGGGGGTGGGATGGAGCTCAGGAGAGAGTGGTGGTTAGCATGGTGGAGGATGGGGCTGGAGAGGTGGGTGATAAAGGCTTAGATCCAGATCATAACATCCCTAAATTTGATGCTGAGGGTTTTATGAAGGGCTCCCCAAAACTTTTCAGGATGAGAGCAATCAATCAGATTTTTAGTGAGAAAGACTAAACCTGGAACAATGAGGAAAATGGATTGCAGAGAGCTTTGAAGCTGGGGTCTTGATAAGAAGAACTAGTCCTTTGAGAAAATATGTAACTGTAGGGAACAACAGACAGATTGAAGATTTAGGAGGTAGAGAATTGGCAATTGTTGGATACTGGTGGAAGGTGAGAGGTTGGGCACTTGGGTATACACCGAGATGGGCAACATAGGGGATGGGTCAGGTCTAAGGGAGATGATGATTCTGGTTTGGGACATGTTGAACTTGGGGGGTAGTGGGCCATCCAAGAGCAGATATCTAGTGGGCAGCTTGCTCTGTGGTGAGAGAAAGCTGGCTTTGGGGATAGTTGGCATGTAAGATGGGACTTGAAGCAGTTGGAGAAGAAGAGATCAGCAAGGAAAGTGAGTGGCCTGGTGAGAGGAGAGAGTCTAGGATAGCATGCTGCTTGGCACCCTGTAAGTACCCAAATGTTTATAAATTCATTTGTTTGATCAACAGCTGTATTCCTTCTTAAGTAATTAGGTAATAGGCATTCCTTATTCACTAATAAAAACATTATGAAGCAAGTACAATTTTCTCATAACTAATTTCTGTTACAAAGGTTTGAGAAGAAGAGGTTTTTATTTAATAGACTTTCCTTTTTTTCTTTTTAAAATTACATAAGTAATACACAGTGCATATATATTAATACTTGTACCATCCAAAAGATACAGAAGTATAGAGAGTAAAAAGGTTTTCTCTTTTACTTCTCTCTTCATCTTCTCTCCATTCAAGACCTTTTAAAAGTAATTATCCATGTACTGTTTCTAAGACAAGCTGGATTCTGAACAGTCTAAGTTGGAAACTGGACAATGTGATTCTTATGTTTGTCTTTGACTCACAATGATCATAGAGAAAAATTATATTAATGGTCAGTGACTGCCTCCCCAGGAGATGCACTTGCTTTTGCCCTTAGTGGTGGCTGATTTTGTTTTTATAGGAAGTCATTCAACTGCATAGTTAGTGGAGAGCTGAAGCCCTGCATTATGGTCTTTGGGAAGCTCTACCACAGCTGGACAGATGTGGAGGAGAGGGCTCTCATTTCCAGGGTATTGAAATGTGAATGCACACACACATGCACCCTGATGTGATGTCTAAAGAGTTATGTCTTAAGAGTTACCTCATAAAGGTATGAGCTGGCTCACACCTTTAATCCTAGTACTTTGGGAGGCCAACGTGGGTAGATCACCTGAGCTCAGGAGTTCAAGACCAGCCTGGGCAATATGGCAAAAACCCCATCTCTACTAAAAATACAAAAATTAGCTGGACATGGTGGGGCATGCCTGTAATCCCAGCTACTTGGGAGGCTGAGGCTTAAGAATGGCTTGAATCCAGGAGATGGAGGTTGTAGTGAGCCAAGATCTCACCACTGTACTTTAGCCTGGGCGACAGAGCAATAGTCTGTCTTCAACAAAAATAAAAAATAAAAAAGAGTTTTGAAAGCCTTTGGTTATGCAGTGAATTTTTAGTGTTATTACATGTATCAGTCTCTAGCTGATCAAAATAATTATCTTTAGGAAATGTTAATAATAAATAGTTATGAGATGTTGTATATTTTATTAGATTCCTTATTTGCCCAGTTTTGCTTCATGCAATGGACCTGGGTTTTACACTTGATATTTCGCCATCATTTAAAGGTGGACTTCATTAGAGGCATTGAAAGATGAATTGTGTCTAATGGACCTCTGAGACATTACTTCTACAGTGTTAAATATGCATAAAAATATGTGCTTGAAGATTGTTACTTGGTAGAGAAGGTGAGAAGTTATGTGATTGCCTTTGGCATTCGCAGCACATACACATGCACAGGATCTAGAATTTAAATAAGATTAGTCTAGAGCTCAAGCACTGAAAGGGTACTTAATATTTTTTTGACAGCTTGCTGATGTGTTTATTTTCTGGTCTTCTTCCTCTTAGGGTAAATGACACCTTCATGGACTTAGTTGTTAAAGTCAGGAACCTGGGAGTCATCCTTAACAACTCTGTCCCTCATGGCTAATCCACCAGAAGGTCTACTGATTCTACCTGTAACACACAGGGAACCTATCTTCACTGCCAGCACCCTAATGTGGGCCACTGTCACCATAACTCAGGACTTCTGTAGTAGCCTTCTGCCTTCTTTCTCAGCTGCTACTCAATCCCATCCATTCTACGTTTCAGCCAAAGTGATCTTTTTGGAAACATAAGTCAGTTATGTTACTCCTCTGCTTAAAACTTTTAAATGGCTTTCCATTGCACTAGGGATAAAATGTTTAAACACACATCTCTGTTTGCAAGGTGATATGTGACATAGCTGTGGACTAATTAACTGCATGTTGAGCTCACCTCCATTCAGCACCATCCTTCCAGTTCCTGGAGGAAGTCATCCTTTTATTTGAACCTAATTTTCTCTGTAAGCGTCAAAATTTAAGGCATCTATGGCTCTTCTACAAATAAGAAAAGATTTTATGTCTGCTACTGTTTCCTACTCCCAGCTATTTTTCAAAGTTTCTGATTAATTTTCTACATTATATCTTTTTTGTTTCAGTAATTCTTATTAGCAATTGCACTTCACCTAACATCTATTTTATCAATAATTGTGGAGTGGAGCTTTAACTAAACCTATTTCTTTGTTCAGCACTGCTTCCTGTATCCCAAGTCATCTTGTATTTCTTGGATTCAAATTTAATTTGCTACTGTACACCTTTGAGTCTTTTCCTCCTTACCCCCAAAGTACACAGTGGTGAACTTCATGGAGCAGTTGCATATCCCCAAATAACTTTATTTTGTCTTCATACTTAAGTAACAGTTTTAGGGAGATATGAGAGTCTATGCTTAAAATTATTTTTCCTTTTAAATTTTGTAGAAAATGCTTCGTTTGTGTTTTAGCATCTGAAATTACAGACGAGAAGTCTGGTGCAAATCCAGTTTTCCTTTTGTTGTAATTAGCATGCTTCCTAACTGTAGCATGTTCCTAGATTTCAATTTTATTTTATAATTTTAAAATTTCACCAAGTTATATTTAGGTAGTTTTTTTTTCAGTGTTTTTATATACCATATAAACTTGGCAGACCCTTTCAACCTAATGCTCAGATCTCTCTTTAACTCAGGGCTGTTTGGTCCTATTATTTCTTTGGTAATTTCCTTTCCTCTATCCTTTCCTTTAAAAAAAAAGTTAGACACATATTGGATCATCTAGATTTATCCTCCTTTCCCTCTCACATTTCCTGTTTCTCGGTTTGGGAGAGCAGTTTGATCTTCTGAATCACTACTTATCTCATTGGTTATGCTCCTTTCGCTATTCAGACCTCTGTTGAAGGATTAAAAATTTTTTTTTGGCTGGGCACGGTGGCTCACGCCTTTAATCCCAGCACTTTGGGAAGCTTAGATGGGTGGGTCACTTAAGGTCAGGAGTTTGAGACCAGCCTGGCCAACATGGTGAAACCCTGTCTCTATTTAAAAAAAAAAAAAATTGTAGACTTGTTCTCTTACTTCCCACTAATAACATTTTAGTATTGTTCCTCTCCCTTCGTATCTCCATAGATCTTTGAAATGGTATCTTCATAGATCTTTCAGAGAATGCTACAATTATTTTATGCTTCATTATTTTTATTTGTTATTACCTAAGGGCACTTTAAATTTTCTGGATAGCATTTAAATACAAATGCCTGGACCCCTATTCCCTCTATAAATACTGATTCAATTGGATTGTGGTGGGGCCCAGGCAACTGGTATTGCTAAAAAAAGCTTAGCAGGTGATTCTGATCTGCATCCAGGATTGAGAACTCTGGTTGTGTGATCAGAGTGGTAACTCTAGTGGGTTCTCTCAGCACAAGTTGGAACTATTATTCTTCCAGAAGTAAATTCAGAGTACAGGAGCCCTGGTACCAGGGATATGCCTCCAGGGATTCAGTCAGCTGCCTTCTGAACGGGTGTGTGCATTGTCATTTGTGGTGCTGTTTCTTCATTCTGTAGTCCCAGCACCTATGTGGGTGGTTCCCCGACAGCTGATCCTCCACCTTATTATTCAGAGCTGTTCTCACAGCTTAGCCTTTCTGAGAACAGTGGAGGATGCAGCTGTTTCATAGGCCTCTAATTATTCTCCTGACAGTTCTGGGCTCACTTCTACTTCTACATCCAGCTTCCCCTGTCTCTGAATTTGAGTTTGTTTCCCCCCAGGGTTCTATGGTTATATTCACATTTTTAGAGTTTCCTTCTTTTGCTTGGTGCAAATTGAAATTTCCTTTATGTCTTAGTACTGCTGTCATTCAGTCAGTCGTGATGGCATTTTCCCCTCCTTTGGTCCAGAAGTCGTCATGCTATTCTGATGGTATCTTTCCTGTTTATCCTTTGCTGCTGTGAACTTATTATTACTTTTGTGTTTTTAATCATATATATTATTTTAATAAGTAGTCTTTTATATTAGTCATTTTAAGAGGAGAGAAGTACCTCTAAGTTCATCATTATTTATGATGAACAAGAAGTTCTCAAATAGTTTTTGGTTACTTTTGAAAAGTATCAGACATTCAAGGAATTTAGCTGACTATTTACAGAAGAGGAATGTTAGGTGATTTAACCAGATGAAAGACTACTCATTCAATTAGTTTAAAAAAATGCATTTAAAGTTGTAAGATGTCATTTTTCATGTATCAAATTAGTGAACTATATTTTTGTGTGTATTGTGGAGCGGGGGTTGTGGTGGGGAATATATAAGGGGTAAGGACCGTGTATGAGAAACAGAATTTAATGCTAACAAAGGTGAAATATAAACATGCTTATATACTTCTTGTGGAATGCAAAGTGGTACAATACTCAGTGCAGTTCGGCAATATGGGCCTTTAAAACTTTCATACTCTTTGACCCAGGATTCAAATTCTGGTAGTCTATCCCAAGGAAGTAATCATGGGTGAAGACAGTAATTTATTTACAAATATGTTATAAAATAAATAAAAACACATTCAAATGCCTGACAGTGGATAATTGCTAAATTATAGTACATCTATGCAGCTAACAAAATTAAACAAAATGAAATTAACAAAAGTTAATATTTAAAAAGATTTTAATGTCATGGGAAAATGCTTATGTAATGATGCTAGGTGAAAAAACATATACTCTAAAACAGATTTATCCAGAATATCAATTCTATAAAAAAAGTGCAAAGTAAAAATTAGCAGCAATGATTGTTTCTGTGCTTTGAATTATGTGAATTTTTTTCCTCTATAGTCTTATACTCTTCTGTATTTTCCATATATCTACAATAAGTATGTTATAATAAGGAAAAAATTGATATTATTTTTTAAATTGCCAAGCTGTCCCACAAAGAAATATGATGTTTATCAGACCTACTATATTTAATTGAGAAAAATACCAATATGTGCAGTATGATTCCAGTATGGTTAAAATTGTGTATGTGCACGTGTGTGTGCATCAGAATGTTGACAGTGCTTATCTTTTGGTAGTGGATATTTTTGGGTTACATAAGCTTTTCCCCCACTATAATCTTTTTACTTTTTTTTTTTTTTTTTTTGAGACAGGGTCTTGCTCTGTTGCCCAGGCTGGAGTTACAGTGGCACAATCTCTCATCCCTGCAACCTCTGCCTCCCTAATTCAAGTATTCTCCGGTCTCAGTTTCCCAAGTAGCTGGGACTGAAAGCATTGCCCTAACACCCAGCTAATTTTTGTATTTTTAGTAGAGATGGAGTTTCACCATGTTGGCCAGGCTAGTCTTGAATTCCTGGCCTCAAGTGATCTGCCCACCTCGGCCTCTCAAAGTGTAATCCCAGGCCTAAGCCAGCTTGCCCAGCCTCCCCTCACTATAACCTTCTCTACTTCTTTGTATTTTCCAGTTTGCTTATATTGAAAATATATTGCTCTTATAATTAGGGGAGTTTTTTTCCCCACACTTAAAAAAATCAAATTAATCTTTCCATCCCCTACACTATACTTTCTGCTTTTAAAACGTGCTTAAAATATTTAACATGGAGGGTAGGATAAGAGAAATTTGAGAGAATTCTCTGTGTAATTGAGTATTAAGAATTAGTTGCATTAGTATAAATTTACACACTAAAGAGATTTATCTATGTTTTTTTAAAGAGGTATATTTGAGTACATCAAATACTTTAAAAATACACCTTTTTCTTAAAATATTAGCCATGTAAATGCAACATGATGGAAAACTGGCTTTGTGCCATTAAAAAAATGTTTGTGCCATTTAAAAAAAAGTATATAGTTCAGTAAGTTTGTTTCTTTTGTAAGAGATAGGGTCTTTCTGTGTTGTCCAGGCTGATGTTAAACTCCTGGGCTCCAGCAGTCCTCCTGCCTCAGCCTCTTAAGCAACTGATACTACAAGTACACCCTACCTTGTCTGGTTAGTTTATATCAGTTTTTGTCAAATATTTATACTCATGTAAACACTATCCCCAATCAGTATGCAGAACATTTTTGCCACCCTAGAAAAGTTCCCTCCTCTTACTCTCTCTTATCAGTCTTCACCATTCAAAGGTAATTTCTGTTGTGATTTTTACCACCATAAATTAATTTAGTCTTCTCTAGAACTCCACAGCAGCAGAATCATTTATTTTATATCTAACTTCTTTTGCTTACCATACTTTTGAGATTCATCATGACGTGTGTATCAGAAACGTACTCTTTTTTTCTTGCTGAGTAGTATTCTATTGTATGAATATCACAGTTTTAAAAATCTATTCTTATGCTGACAGATATGTAGGAAGTGTCCAGGTTTTGGCTATTTAAAAACGGGATAATTTGTAGCTATGTCATAAACTCTAGTGTGCTTTCTTCCTCCTTTTTCCTGTCTAGCAGGGCTTGTGAAGCAAGCATTTGCCCTGCAGTTAAGGGCTTGTTTCCAGGTGCTTATAACTAAGACCACCACAAAGAGAACAGAAAACAAAACTAAAGTGGGCCCGCCAAGTCCCAGGCGGACGCAAGAGTTCAGCTTTTGGGCACAGAAGGGCAGGCCTGCAAATTAACTGAAAACTCCCTTCACAGAAAGAAAAAAAGAGCTAAGCATTGAGAGAGTTCAGGGCACCCAATTAGAGACCAAGAGAGCCACTAACACATTGGATCAAATCACAGCAGTTGTTTTGAGACAGAGAGGTTACTCAAAATGCTGAGCCTTGACTATACTGAGAGTGAGGGAGGGCACTTCCTCCCCCTAGCCAGCCTTGCAGCAAATGTCCCTGAAGTGCCTTATCTGGGTTCCCTTCTGCAGAGGTTTCAGGCTGAGGAGTACTAGGATATACTCTTAAAGCACTTCCCTGACTGCTTTGCCAACATGAGCTACATTAAAAAAAAGAAAAGAAAAGAAAAGAAACAGACTCTTAAGGGTGGGGTTGAAGGACATATCTGATAACTGGAAAACAAAAAAATCCCACAGACTCAAGTGACTATCATACATTCAGTATGATATGAACATACTACCAAAGAGCAGGAATTCTGAGTTCTGGGTTTGAGAGGCCCAGGATGCCTCTTTCTGTGACAGACAGGGCACAGTACCTCCTCCCTCATCTCATTTCTTGCAGAGTCATTTTCCTCTGTGCCACCACCAACTAAAGAGAATGTGGCCTTTATCCTGTTTCCTCGGACACTGCCTCTTTATCCAACTCATCCTCTGAATCTTTGTTTGTTTGGTGTTTTTTAAATTTATGTTTATTTTTTGTATTTCTTTTGACCTCTGAATCTTCACACAGAGTTCAGGTTAACTGAGTGCAACTAAAGCTGAGGAAATGCGAAGGGAGAAGTACAGTCACTCAGTTAGCTTGTCGAAGACACTCTTAGAAGATGGGAAATTGTGTGGGCCTTGAAGATAGGACCCTTATTAGGCAGTGGTAGGTCCAAAGAATAGGAAATCCTCTCCACCTACCATGTTAGAAGGGCTTTCCAGTTCCAGAAGTATTTGTGGCAAAACTCATACCATGAGAGTGAGTCTCCCATGGGTGTTATGCTGACCAGCCTTGCTCACTGTGCTGATTGCTTGGCATCAGACTCAGCCAGCAAAGGTTTACCCTGTGTCCATCCTAACCCAGTTCTCTTCGTCACTGGACTGTTGCCCATCTGTTGCGTTACTGCATCAGGTTTTTACCTGGTTACTTTCTGGCACCCATTTTTTGCCTGGGCCTATATTTTTTTCCCTCGCCCTCTTCAACTTAAACTTTCTGCTAAAAATGAAAAATAAACATTGACTTGGAACTTCAAACTTTACATTAGCTAACATGCTCTGTCAAAGCACTGACCCTGAGCACCTGCCAGATCATGTTTTTATTGCTTTTAGTTTCATTGTAGATGACAAAATACATGGAATTGGATTTCTTTTTCCCAGGATTTGGTGGTAGTTTATGTCAACAGCACATGGTATTTTCTGATTGAAAGTGTGATTCTTTTTTTTTTTTTTTTTTTTGAGACGGAGTCTCACTCTTGTTGCCCAGGCTGGAGTGCAATGGCATGATCTCAGCTCACTGCAACCTTCACCTCCTGGGTTCAAGCAGTTCTTCTGCCTCAGCCTCTCGTGTAGCTGGAATTACAGGTGCCAGGCTAATTTTTGTATTTTTAGTAGAGACGGGGTTTCGCCATGTTGACCAGGCTGGTCTCGAACTTCTGAACTCAGGTGATCCACCCGCCTTGGCCTCCCAAAGTGCTGGGATTACAGGTGTGAGCCACTGTGCCTGGCCCAGTTTTATTCTTCAGATCCTTTCTGATGTTGCTGGATCACCTTGGACTATGAGTTTCATGTAGCTTATAAATTGAGAGGAGGTGCAAACTGAAGCTTTGAAAAGTTGACACCAAACATCACAACTGAGGCAGTCACTGCCCCTCGCTCAGACTCATAATCTACTGCTTTCAAATGACTTTTATTTTAGGAGAATATATACTTTCCTTGAAATTGCTAGAAAACTTCAAAGAGATTTTTCCTGTGTTATCTTCAGTTCTAATTTTGATGTGTGAGCAAAAAACAGATCGTATCCAGCCTAGGTTACCTTTATAATGTCAAGTGATTGTTCTCTCACAGACTTTAGCCAAAAATTTTTCGAGAAAAGACTTCTTTTTTTTTTTTTTGAAAGAAAGAAAGAGAAAAGAAGAAAGAAAGAGTGAAAGGAAGAAAAAAAAAAGAATGTAAGAGAGAAAGAGGAAGAGAAAGAGGGAGAGAGAAGGGGATTCTTGTTCTATTGCCCAGGCTAGAATGCAGTCTAAAAATGGGTATTCAAAACCTCTTTGATGCCAATAATTGTGCTTAACAATGGAGACAGGAAGGAATAAGGGA
>CAUYLG010067339.1:0-13720 GCA_963573385.1 Cacajao melanocephalus
GGGCAATAGAACAAGAATCTCGTTCTCTCTCCCTCTTTCTCTTCCTCTTTCTTTCTCTCTTACATTCTTTTTTTTTTCTTTCTTTCACTCTCACTTTCTTTCCTCTCTTTTTCTTTCTTTCAAAAATAAAAAAAAATAAAATAAAGTAAAATAAAATATTAATATAGTAAATAGGTATAAAAATAAATGCTCACAGATTAGCAAAGGTCAATAAGGAATGTGCTATTTAATTTTAAGAAAAGTAAAGCTAGTATTGGCTCACTCTTTAATGATAACATTGTTGTTTTTTAATTTATTCCTACTTTATTTCAAAGAACTTGCACTGGAGTGTGATCGGGAGTTTGGAGGCCTGTTGCAATGTGGTCATTATAAGGGAATAATTATAATTAGATAATGAACAGAACCACTATCCCTTTGTAAACCACTTTGCCTTGAAGGACAAAGAAAACAGATTAAAAGGTGGAGGGAAGGCAAACCAATTTAGAATGATGTACCAATATGTCAAATAATTGGCTTAGAGAAGCATGAACAGATAGCATTTAAAAGCAGGCTCTGGATGCTGTCCTTTTGAAGCTGGCCTTGAGGCTCCGTTCTTCCTTAGACATAATCTTTCTTCTTGCTATAAAATAAGGTTCATGATGTTAGTCTAAGAGGCTAATGGGGTCGGCTCTTTATATAAGAGCTTTGGATATTTTTCTTTCATAATTTTATACCCTTTCTTTTAGGTGAATGTTTCCCAAATACAGAAAATCCCACCCACCTGGTGAAGTTTTATTTATTTGGTCACTTGTTTACCAAACATTTTACGGAGGACAAGACAGACAAGTCCCCTGCCCTCATGAAGATTTATGTTTTGTTTGGGGACAATGACAACAAATGGATAAACTCATTAATTAAGTCAATAATTACAGACTGCAGTATGCAAGGAAGGTGCTGTAGAGAGGATCACACAAGAGTTCCTGGCTACTTGCAAACTGAGACATTTCAGCAAAATACTTGTTATTGTTGCAAAAACTAGAAAGCATCTGGGGCTTTCTCTTGCATGGTATTTGAGCTTCTCATCTTCAAAGCTTGACTTGGTACTCATCTGCCCAACATCCCCCAAACCTTGGGGTCCTATGAGCTGCCTCTGGCTCTCTCTCATTCTCTACATCTGATTGGTTGGGGTATTTAGACAGTTCAGTGTGTGTGGCTCACATATTGAATACCTCTTACCACTTCCATCACTAATGCCCAGGTCCGAGCCACCAACACCTCTCGCCTGGATTTTCAGTAGCCCCTAAACTGCCCATGAGGCTCTGTCCTTGTCTCCACCTGTCTCCTCCCAGCACCATAACCAGTAACAGATTGGATGGAAGTAAGACCATGTCATTCATTTACTCAAAATGCTTCTCAAACCAATGCAGAGCAAAAGTCAGCACCCTTAACACTGCCTCCCAAGCTATTTGTGGTCCACCTGCATCCAACTCTCCAGTCTCAGGGCTGGCTTTCTGGATCGCTTTTTCCTGTCCTGCACACTGATTTTCTCGTGCTTTGTACCTAGAGTTCTCTTAACCCAAATATCTGCATCCTTCAGTTTTCGGTGCAAACGACACTTTTACACCCCCTCTCTCCAGCTCTGTGTAGCTTATTTTCCTGCTTTATTTTTCTTTCTATATAATGATCACACTCTGCCATGTTAATATTTTCATGTTTGTCTATTGTCTCATCTTCCCCCAATTAGAATGTGTCATGAGAACAGAGTTTTTGTCATTTGTGTATATAGCTTTCCCCAGCTTCTTGAAGAAGTACCTGGGGGCATTTAATCTATGTTGAATGGATATTTTTGAATGAATATGTATCTGTTTGGGTCAGTATTCCATAACAAGGATAATTCCAGTCTCTTCTTTTTGAGTGAGTTTTAGCAGATTTTGGCTTTTTTATTTTCTTTTCTCATCCTATCCTTTCCTTCTTTCTTTTATGCTCCATCCCTGTTGTAACAAAGTCCTGCGTGACATTACAAGAGGAGAGAAGTGAATATGCCCGTGGGGTTGGTGGAGGAAGACCCCAGACTCCACGTCTTTTCTGTTGGTACAGGAATGGCCTTCACCAGGATCAATCCAAAAACCTCTTTAATTAAAACTCCTGCAAGACAAGTTCACTTTCCAGTCACATGTCCTGTTCATGAGCTAGTTTCACACTTTATACCGAAATAATATAGAGGTACTTTTGTGCGTGGGCTGTGTGTGGGTGTGTTTGGTGCTCTATATAATTGAAGTAGGATTTTCTCCACTGCCTGGTCCTAGATGAAGTCCAGAATTTGTGTTCAAATTTACTTCATTCTAAAACTTCACTCCTTCAAAGTTTTTCTCTGTGCTCATCCCCCAGAGGGCGCTGGGCAGCTGCTTCCACAGTCTCCCTCTGGCTGTTTGTCCCAAACCCGTCTGCATTTGATCTCCTAGATATAAAAGACTTCGTGCCAAAAATATCTACCTATGAAATGTGAGTAACATAAAATCTCAAGCTCTGCATTCTATCACATATAACATGGTAAATCACACAATCCAAGGAGGAATTCTGTCTTTCCTTACGTTTTGCCTTCTAAAGGAAATAAGTCATACTTTGTCACTATTTAATAGAGCTGCCGTAGTGGAGGTGGGTGTGTTTCATGTTCTGCACAGTTAAAGGAGGATTTTCTCCATTGCCTGGTACAAGATGAAGCCCAGTTTTTGTTCAAAAAAATTAATTCATTCCAAAACTTCTCTCCTTCAAAATTTTCCTCTGTTTATGTTTATTGTCAGGACCTTTATTCAGATGATTGTTTTGGCATCAATACCAACCAACCTTGATTTCACAGTATTACACAGAAGCAAGGTCTTCCTTACTATTTTACTTATCTTATAGTTTTCTTGTATGTTCTCAAGATTTTTTTATTCTTTTGTAAATTTTATCTTTTTTTCCAGTTCCAGAAAAGACGAACGCTGGGCTGGAGCCGACACTGGTGCATTAGGTAGGAAAGGACAGGCGCTGCTGGCCACTGCATCTTCCCACCGGGAGTCTCCACTGCCATTTCTCCAGGTTTTATTTTCTTTCAATCAAATTATATTTTATTTTCCTATAGGTGCTGACACATACTATTTGAATCTCTTCCTCATTTAGTTCACCAATCATGATTAATAACAGTTTTTTACTATAAAATCTTAATTTTTACTCATCCAATGATATCCGCTTCCATCTGAAAGAAAACATTTCTAGAGTCTGTTTTCGTAATATTTAAAAATGAATTCCAGATGAATTATATTTGAATTAAAAAGCAAAACTATATTAATAACTATTTAGGAATCCCTCTTTGTAATCTTGGCAATGGGAGATACTTTTCTAAACGAGACTGAAACCTAAAGGCAATACGAGGAAAGAGCCATGTGTGCATATCACATGTTTAAATTGAGTACTGAATGCCACTGTAAACAAAGGCAAAACACAAATGGCAGGCTTGGATACATATACTTGCGACGCCCATTAAAAATAAAAGTTAAACATTCCTATTAAATATGTAACTTCCACAAATTGAAAAAGAAAACAATGCTATGGATAAGAAGACTGAAAAAGCGACTTCAGAGACAAGGAAATCTAAACGGCCAGTAAACGTATAAACAGAAACCACGTCTCACCAGCAGCCAGGAAAATGCAAAGAAATTAAAATGCAATACCATTTTCACCAGTCTTTGGCAAAAACTAAAACAGAGACGTAACATCCAATGCCTTCGAATGTAGGTGTGTTTGATTCTGTGCATGGACTGCCCTCCTGGGTTCTTGCCGAGGGCTAGAACATCTGGCTCTCCTGGTTTAAGGGCTCATGGCTGAGACCTGGTGCCCCACCTTTTCCTTCTAATTCTCTGGCCCTAGGGAGAGTATTACAGGAAGGATGGAGACTTATACAGTTGCTGTAGAACCATCCACATGATCAAAATTAGTATTTTTAGTAATCTGAGGTAGACCGATAACAGATATTAAATATTAGACCTAGTTTGAAAATGATCAAATTAAAATAAAAGGCCTCAGAGGACTCATTCATGATAAGCAGCCTGTGGAAGGGAGGTTACAACTTAGGTTTCCTGACTGTACGTCCGTATCAACTCTCCTGTTCATGTGCAGTATCATAAATGTGATCATTGTTTTCCTAAACTTTCCGATAGAACCTATAATGAAATGGTGGTGTTATACGAATGTTGCAAAAGTATCAGATTAGCAGTAGTAAGTTATAAACAAGCTTCATTGCATAAAAAGCCAACAACAAAAAGAAGGTTCTGTCTCTGAGTTTTCTGACACAGGTATATCAACTCACAAATATTTTACTTTCCCTTAAAAAATTTAAATGTAAACTGCACTGCTTTAGATGGTGATCAGTTGAATTAAGTATAAATCCATAAACGCTTCAACAATGTCACCAGTAATCACGTGAGCAATTTCAAAAGCTAAAAACAAAATTATTCCAAAATTTACCTACTATAATTTTGAAGACATGTATGAAATCATGATAAAACTGAATTATCTTTAAAATATAAAACAGACAACAGATTTGAAAACTAGCCACTTTTTTTCCATTTGAATGTTATTTATTTTTCTAATGCTAAAATATTTTAAAAACCAATTACAGATATAACTAGTAAAATAGTCTTGACTAAATGATTAAGATAAATTAATAACAAACTTTTGAAATGCCTAGAAGCAATAACATACTGGACCCTTTTCTCTGTATATTAAACATTACCATATTTACATTATAGATTCATTTGTCCACACCATAATGTCCATTACTTTTGGTAGTATTATGAAACTACAATATGGTCTTGTCAAATAGTTTTGTATATTTCACCTTTTCTGATGACAAAAGCACAGGCCACACACAAACTATTAAATTATTTACAGAGAGGAAAAATCTTCCTTTTTATTTTAACATGGTCACAAGTGAACTACTTATATTTTCCCCTAAATCCAAACAAGCACAAATGTCTTGATTATTTAAATATGGCTTTGGATAAAGAGAACATAAGGATCCTAGAATGACTTACATGATTATAAAACTATTTTTAAAAACTGAAGTTTAAAAAGAATAGCCAGCATTTAAATGTAATCTAATTTTGCAGCAGTATGTCTCCAATTTAATCTGTTCTCTGTTACATCTGTCAAGAGAAGCTTCTATCATTATCTGAGTAAAAGAAATTAAATGGGAAAACTAAAAGATTTACAATATCAATTAATAATCCCCATATTCTATGTTCTTTTGCAAGTGCCCCAAATTCAGCTTTCTTATACCTCTCCTTACGTTATTACTCCTTTCTGTCCTTTGCACTTAGTTGAAGTGTAGTGACTCCCCAGGTGACTCATTTCATTTTATCTCATTTCCAGTAGCTAGTGTCGGCTTTGATTCTGGTTTTAGCGGACGGAGTCTAAGTATTTGCTTGGCCATGGGATTTGAGTTTCTTCAGCAGCCAGACCTACCAGTGTTGGCCACCCAGTTGTGAGCCACCTGTGGCTGACACCTAAATAGGTAAGGATGAAACAGTTCCATGACGAAGAGGCCTTCTGGAATCAGCTGTGAAAGGACCCCTTTAACCTTGCATAACCCAGGCTTTACTTCTTTGGATGGCTTTAATGTATCTGGGAGAGGAGAAAGGGGATTTAGGAGTGTTTCCTCTGGATGCACAAATAATGAGAAGTGCTGCCAGCTCCCGAGCACCACATCATCGGTCACCCCAATAGCCCATCTCTGTCCCCTGGAGGAGTGAGAGAGAAACACTTCACAGATGCTTGAACTTTGGTGGACCAACAGAAGGGAACCCTCAAGAAACAGGGGCAGAATTTAGGGCCCAGAGAAAGTCCCTTTTAGACTTAGAAATGTCTTACTCACTACAAAATTAGATATTCACAGGTGTGTATTTTCCTTTTTTTTTTTTTTTTTTTTTTTGCCAGTGCACATTGTTTATTTCTTTCCAGTCTTTTTTTCTTTGTCTATATATATTTTGTAAAAACAAAATTGGAATCATTTTCTGTCGGTTACAGTGTATGTTTTTCATCTGTTTTCCCTAGTCTTTTACTAAAATCTTAAAAAAATCAGACAATAGGTTGGGCGTGGTGGCTCATGCCTGTCATCCCAGCACTTTGGGAGGCCGAGGCAGGGGAATCACGAGGTCAGGAGTTTGAGACCAGCCTGACCAACATGGTGAAACCTCATCTCAACTAAAAATACAAATATATATATATATATAAGCTTGGTGTAGTGACAGGTGCCTGTAATCCCAGCTACTTGGGAGGCTGAGGCAGGAGAATTGCTTGAACCCAGGAGGCGGAGGTTGCAGTGAGCTGAGATTGTGCCACTGCACTCCAGCCTATCTCAAAAGAAAAAAAAAATCAGACAATAGCAAATCCTTTAGAAAATAAATTGGGATGAATAAGGCAATTTAATGCTATAGATTTTTGTAAAGGTCAAGCTTATTGTATAATTATCAAGTGGCTATTATTAAGGACCATTACAGTGCCTTGCAAATTGGCTAGTTTTACCTGCTGCATTTCCCTCTTAATTTTAATCACTTTATTTTTTTACACTTAACTTCTCATTTGGAAATTATTTTAGCTGTTGGATAGTGAAGGTTCAATATAATTTTTTCCCTCAATGATGGAGCCAAGTCTTAGCGCCTGTTTAGTGGGTAACTTTTATTTTCCTCCTTTACAGTATCTTCCTTACTTATGTGTTTCATTATCTGTTTCTTTGCTGTTTGATCTATTCCAGGGATTGGCAAACTACAAACTAGAGGCCAAATCAGTCCTGCAGCTTGTTTTTGTACCTCCCAAGAGCTAAGAATGATTTCTACATTTTTAAATGATTAAAATAAAATTCTCAAGCAACATAATGTTTCGTGACACATGAAAATTACATAAATTTCAAATTTGAGTGTACATAAATAAAGTTTCATTGGAACAGAGCCATGCTCATTTACATGTTGTCTATGGCTGCATTTGTGCTAAAACAACAGAGATGAGTAGTTTGGCCCATGAAGGCAAGAATGTAAGTATTGTCTGGGCCTTTACAGAAAAAGCTTGCCATCAATGGCAACCTTCCATTTATCTATCCACTGATGCTTAACCCATAACTGATGGTTCATTTTTTTTAGGTACCATTTCTGGTTTACTTTAAAAAATAAAATACAGCATTATTTTATCCAATTACCAAAAAAGGCCCACTGGGCTGCTGATTAGTATTTTCACCATTATAAATAAATCTGGCAAAGATTGACCTTGTTGTAATATGTACTATTTCCACCCAATAACACAGTATGTCCACACACACCATTTATGTGGATTTTTTATGTGTTTCAAGAAAGAATTTTAGTTTTCTTGTAGATGTTTTCTATTTTTCTTAATTTTTCCAAAACATTGCATTTAAAAAATATTCTTGATAGAATCCTTTCCTTTGTGACATTTTTATAACCATATTACTGAAATAAGGAAAGATTATCAGCCTCTTACATTGCTTCTAATTACTTTTCTTAATCTTCTTGGGTTTTTCCCGTATCAACATATTATTTGCAATAACAATAACAGAGATTATAATAGTAGTAATCATAAATTTATACTGTCTAATACTTACAGCTTTTTTTCTTTCTCTTGACCAATTTATTAGCTAGTATTGACACAATAATTTTAAGAAGACGGTTGGCCTGACCCGATCATTTTAATAGGAAAGTAAGAGAAGAGACATCAGCAGTCTTAGACTTCTGGCAGCTCAACCCCTAATCAATGGATCGTCTCAATGTCTCCATATCCGCGTCTACGACCCTGTGTTTCTATTCTCTTTTATTTGCTCCTTCTCCAAATCTCTCCCTTACTTGTCGATAACATAAATAGGAATCATTTTCTAAATGGATTGCTTTCATTCTGAATATAACTTTGTTCTTAACTGAAGATGAAAGGCTTCACCTGTGAAGTAATCCAGGCAGGTTTTAATTTGCTACCACATTCCAGGCACCTGGCCCTACGTAAGATTCAAGGAATGCTAAAATAAATCCGGCTCCCCCCGTCCCCCGCCCCGTTCCCTAGAAGGTACAGGAGCCCATCAGCTGTGAAACTCTGGGGGAGACTGGTCTGTGAGAAGGAAGAATCTGTTTTTAATTTTTTTTTACGACAAACGTGTAATTTTTATAATAGATGTCAATGCTTTGGCTTAAAGTAAAAATAAAATTGAAATGAAAGAAAACACTATATGTCATCAAGCATCTCGCAATGGGGGAAGATGCTACATAAATAGAGCAAACTCACGACACCGGCTAGTGCTACTGGACAAGGATTAGACAAAGATTCCCAAGGGATCGCCTGGGAGGAGGGACGCCAACTCGGGAAGGAAGCAGGGTGAGCGGGGACTTCCTGGAGCAGGTGATCCCTGAGTTAAGCCCAAGGGATGAGTTGAAGTTAGTCCTGTGAATGATGGCATGGTGCAGCTGAAAGCCAGTGCTTCGGGCCTAGGCAGGAAAGAGTTTGGACCCTGACTTCATCTGTCATTGGGTCTAAAACTCTAGATACTCTCTTTAAATCTGAGCCTCAAACTGTTCACTTGTAAGCCAGGGGATTAAACGATCTATAACATCTATCTGTACATCTTTGTCTATCTATCTATACATGTGTGTGCCTATGTACAGACATAAATACTATCTCTACAGAGAGATAAATTAGATGATACTGCATATACAAACAGAGCTCTGCAGAGATAGACGGAGATGTGGCTATGGATATAAACATGGACACAAACATAGAATAGAATGTATATATGAGCTCAGTTCAAATGACCTTTACTTGCCCTTTGAAGTAAATTAAAGAGGACTCTTTATGGCTCACCTACCACAGTCCACACACACATACCACCACCAGGCTGCAGGCCTTTCTCAGCCACTCTTGCATGAGTGTATCATTGGTATGTCTGGGCAAACGAAAGCCAGCCGGTGAGCTGCCTGGAGGCATCCCCTGAGATGCACGGCACTGCAGGTTCCTGTCATATTTTTTGTTTTTTGAGATGCTGGGCATGGTGGCCCAAGCTTATAATATCAGCACTTTGGGAGGCTGAGGCAGATCATTTGAGGTCAGGAGTTCGAGTCCAGACTGTCCAGCCTTTAGTAGAGACGAAACCCCGTCTCTACTAAAAATACACAAAACTGTAGTAAGGCATGGTGGCAGGCACCTGTAATCCCAGCTACTCAGGAGGCTGAGGCAAGAGAGTTTCTTGAACCCAGAAGGTAGAGGCTGCAGAGAGCCAAGATCGCACCACTGCATTTCAGCCTGGGCAACAGAATGAGACTCTGTCTCAAAAAAAATGAAAAAAAAGTCAATTTTACATTACTTAATTACCCAACAGTACATCACTTTCCCTTAATCACTCGACCCTTTTTTCCTTACATGATAAAATAAAGGAACACATCCACATAACTGGGGTTCAGCAATAATATATTTTTGGTCCATTATGTTAGGATAACTTCTCTTAGGGTGAGAAGGGAGGATTGAATGTTTTACAACATATCTGTGGTAGAGGGCAAGTAGAAAGTCCTGGAAAGAACTTGGGTTCTCCTTTTTACTAGACAAGCTTCATAATTTGCAGTCAAGCTGCATAATTTTTTAGAGCCTTCAGGCAGGGACATCAACTGTTTTGTAGAGTTGGCTGGAGGCTAAAGAGATGAAGTGCCAAGGACAGCGATTCATGAAGCAGAGCTGCCCTGGTTTTGCCCTCCACTTTCCCATTTCCTGCCATGGCTGTGGACCAGACCCATAACGGTGGGCACCGATGCACTAAGAATCCTGACGATAAGCATGAGTGGGGAAGAGCACTTCTGGTGGGCGGGGGGCTCTTCTGACCGGTTTTCCTGTACTATGTTATTCAATTCTCATAAGACCCATGAGAGCAGTTCCCACGTTTCATTACTATTACTCACACTTTATTTAACTTTCTTAACTACTATTGAATATTTTGTTAATTTCTCCCCAATATTTTATTCTGAAAATGTTCCAACATATTAACAAGAATTGAATGGTGAACGCCCAGAGGTTGACAATGAACATTTTTTGTTATATTTGCTATATCATATATCTCTCCCTCTACTTACTTCTGTGTCTCTTGATCTATCTTATTTTTTAGTGTATTTCAAAATAACTTGCAGAGATCAAGACACATGACCCCTTCACACTTCAGCATGCAAGTCATTGAGTGAATTGAAAATGTGGTTGTGATTCATTTTTGAGGTAAAATTGTGGATGCAGTTACATGTATTAACTCTTTTCAAGAAACTGTATACATTTAAGAAGTAGAGCATGTTGTTTCACCATGTACATACAAATCGCGAAATGATGGCTGCAGTTGAGTAAGTTAACATAGCCATCGCTTGACAGTTACCTTTTTCTGGTGGTGGTAAGAAGACCTAAAAGCTACTCTAAGCAATGTTCTGGTATGCAAGCCAATGGATTTGGATAATAATTCTGAAAGACACAAACTTGAATGCCTTAATCCTAAATGTTGAAATCCTGAAAGCTGAATTCTGGGGAAGAGATTAGTGTATTTTGGGTTGTATATCATGTTAGCTGCATCATGTTAGGTGGAACTATTAACTTTTTACTGTCTTTATTTGCATTTGAGAGAAAATTCAGATTTGTAGATTGGCTATGAAATATAGCAACTATGAAAACTTCAGTTTGAAAATGTGTCATTTGCATGCATTAACATTCCTTCCAGTTGATGACATTCCAGGAGTTTTTAATGAATTAAAACCATATTTGCCCGAAGAAGCAATCCAGTTACTGACTGGATTGAAGATAATCATGTGCCTGCTTGGATAAAAGGACACACAAAGATGTTGCTATTCTATCACCATGTTTGTTTCCACTAAATCTGTGGTCTGTAGAATGAATGCATATGGAATGGATTTCCACATAAACAAACAACACAGAAGCATGGCACAGAAGATGGGAGAATTTAAAAGGGAGTGCTCATCTTGATGTATATTGACCAAGTCATAGAGGAATTTCAAAAAAAAAATTGAAACTGCCATGTAGAAAATGAATGTGAACATATTCTCAGAGGAGACCCAGGTCCTAAAATTTAAAAAAGCAGCTATTCATTGTGATGCAAGACTTCTAAATATAGCTAATGATGGTGAAATTTGGCCAGCTCTTATAGACTATGTGTGTGCCCATAACCTCCTGTAATATACCTTTTCATAAGTCAAATATTATTTTCAGATTTTTAGTTGTTTTCTTTAAAAAAAAACTTTTTTTCCACTATTTTAAGTCGTAAGCATTATTTTAAAATTTGTGATGCTATGTATTTCATCTTTGCATTGTGAAGGTATAAACTGTGTAGAGGCTTTTAGAGAGTTCTAATTCATTTAGTGCATTTTTGCAAATTTGCATCCACAAAAGTGTGTCATCACAAAGTTAATATTTTGTGTAAGTATTGTACATATTTGTAAAAGTAACCTTCTCCATAAATGAAGATATGTTCTTTTTGCACACCTGCATTTGTGAAAAATAAAAATTTTACAAGATCTCAGCTCTGTGGGCAACTGCGGTGGTGACCAACTACAATTTTTGATCAATTTCAGCAAAAGACATTTTTACTTGAAGACCTGAGTTGTTCATCATGGCATTTCAGATAACCACAGTTACAAAGCTGGGTGCAAACAATCCCCAAACATAGTGATATGTGTTTATACATTCTTCTTTTTGATCTACTTGTTTATGAATACAGTTCATCTGCTCATAACTATTACAGACATACTAGTTTCCTTACTATACCTGAGTATTTATGCAAAGATATGCAAATTATTGCCTATTTTATTGTGCAAAGTGACCTATGATGGGTTCTGTCATGTTTTTATATTTTCTCAAGTAAATCCCCTTTTAGAAATATGAATAAATATCTTTAAAACTTATTTTTTACAAAATGATACTTTTGGGATTTTGATCTTCCAGGATTTCAACATTTGCTATCATGGTTTTTGGGACTGTGTCTTTCAGGACCATTGTATATTGACATTGCATTCTTCAACCTCGGGATACTTGTATATTAATTCTACTAGTTGTTTAATCAGATTCTTAGAATTTTCTATGTGCATAATTGATCCACTACGAAAAAGACAGTTTACTTGTTCCTTTCTATGTTTTATGCCATTTTTTTCTGGCTTCTTTTCATTTGTATGCCCTGCAGTAAAATATTAAATAGAAGTTCCTTGTTCCAGACTTTAGAGGAAAAGTGTTTAATTTTCCCTCTAAAGTGTTCAATTTACCATTGAGTAAAATGTTAGTTTTATTTTTCTCATATATGTTATTTATCAGTTTGAAATTTCTACCTTCTCTTCTAATCTACTGGGTGTTTTAATCATATAGGGAGGTTAAATTTTGTCATCTAATTCCCCCACTTATTGTAATCTTCATATAGATTTTCTCCTTTGTTCTGTACATGTGTTAAACTAATCTTAGGATAAACTTAGTATGGTCAAGATATATTATCTTTTGTATATATTGGCAGATTTTATTTGCTAAGATTTTAGTAAGAATTTTGTGTAGAAACTCATTAGGAATATGGGTCAGTCATTTTCTTTTCTACTGTCTCTATTAGGTTTTGGTATCTAGGTTATGCTGGCCTCATAAAATGAGTCGACAAGAGTTCTTTCCTGTTTAATTTTTGGAATAGCTTTTTTTCTGTTTAATTTTTGGAATGGTTTAATTTTTGGAATGGTTTTTTTTTTTTCTGTTTAATTTTTGGAATGGTTTTTTTGGAATGGTTTTCTTTTGTTTTCTAAGTACCACTGGCTCGTTTTAAGAGATTTGTCTCTTACTCTTTTTAACAGTTGTTTTCAGGTATATATTTTAAGCCCATACATGCTCAGGACTGTTATGGCTGCCTAAGGAATGCAGCATAATATCATTGTAAAATGTCTGATAATGATCTGTCATGAAACCTACTCTGAATAATGTTAACATGGCCACTGACCTTCCAGTGCCTATTTGCCTGGTTATCTTTTGCTGCCTTTTATCTTTAACCCATGTCTCTATACTTAAAGTGCATCCCATACAAACCACATATAACTTGGTCTTGCTTTTTACCTATTTTCATAATACCAGTCTCTTAATCAGTGTTTTTAGTCCACTCATATTTAACATAATTATTCACATGGTTAGATTTATGGCTACTATTTTAGTAGTTATTTTATGTTCATCTTATATGCTTATACTCATTTTTCTATCTTCCTCTTTCCTTTGGTAAGTTATTCTTTTTAACCCCATTTCAATTAATCAACTGGATTTGTAGCTATACCTCTTTGCATTACTATTCAAGTGATTGCTATAGTGATTAACGTTGATTTAAAATTAATATTGTACACCTAATATGAGAACCCTGGAATTATATGTGTTCATTCCAATTCTACTGTATACTATAGATGGAATATATGTGTGTGCATGTGTCTATGGATACACTAGGCACTATCCCTGCCATACATATTACAATGAAAATATTACAAATTTCTCAATATGTTATCATATCCATCATATATATATATATATAATTGCATTTTAGGTTTTGGGGTACATGTGAAGAACATGTAAGATTGTTGCATAGGTACACACATGGCAGTGTGGTTTGCTGCCTTCCTCCCCATCACCTATATCTGGCATTTCTCCCCGTGTTATCCCTCCCCAACTCCCC